>ML814152.1:94736-113936 GCA_009831015.1 Picea engelmannii | reverse complement strand
CTTTTTCTTGAATGCAATGGTCTCTTTACTTTGTTATTATCATTTATAATTCAAGATAAGGTTGTTTTGGCCAAGGCCTGATAGGGAGTATAAGGATATAAACCCCTATCCTAGTTTCCACCATAATTATTAAGCTTTTAAAGTTATTTTGATAGGTTTCTTGCCTTAGGAAGTAAGAGGGTTTACACCCCCAAGGATTTAATAACCCTAGCTCTTTCTTTGTGACCCTATTAACCCATAACCAAAGGAACTAGTCATGCATTGGAGAAATAAAATATTGCATTGGGAAACGTGATTTCTCGTCATTTTTACTTCTTGCAACTTGGATTATGTCCTTTGTTCCTTGGGCACCTCACAACCACTAGGGAATCCCCATAAAAGGGATACATATTTATGCTGTTATAAAATTGCATCTTCAGCCATTAGGGCTGCATAAACCCTGAATCATTTGCTTGAATAACTCCCTAATCAACCATTGTAATTTGCCCAAAGTTTGCACACTTACTCTTCTTGGTCTATTACATTTATTGGAAAAGTTTGGAGGGTTTTCAGTGGCTGATTTTTTTGTTGTAATACATTGAATGTTACATCCATAAGGCTGATATAATTTGTTGCATACAAGAGTTAACAACAACCTTATCTTTTCTTTCTAAGTATTGGTCTTTCATCTTGAGTTTAGCTAGTCATTAACTGGTCTTTCTCTTGTATCTTCTACTTGATCTCTAGAATTTATTTTGCAGCTTGTAATGTCATTTTATTATTGATATAAATTGTTACTAAAATATGATTTTAGGGACAACAAGATTAAATTGCTTGTCCAAGTGGTTATACTGCAATACATGCTTGTTTTTCTTGTGTATCGAACAAGTATTTCACCATTTGCAGGTAACTCAACAAACTTGGCAACCCTTGGACCTTCCCAAGACTTCATTCCAATACTTTTACATCATTTAGATTTGACCTCTAGGGAATTCATCTCCATCTTCCTCCATCTTCATCTCATTCCCCCTAGGGTCATTGAGATTCCCCCCTTGAGGTGAATACCTCACCTCTAAAGCGACCGACACACCTGCCTAAGGTGATAGTGGGTAGGTGACCTCTTAGTTGTTGCCATTTAATGGTTGGGTCAGGATTTCCCCAACCTACAACTTGTGCGATAACAGGGCCCACATGCTGGATGATTAAGACATGCCTTTGGAGGCCTATAAGACATCATGGAGGATCTAACCTATCCCCTACCACCAAAACGATTTTCCTAAGAAGGAAAAAACATCACCCTTGAGGGCTTGACATCATAGTGGGGATAAGGTTTGGTGGTGGTTGAGGACACTTGGCACGTTTTGAAGGAAGGAAACCATGGATCGTGGAGAAGAGGCTTGGATCGAAGACACTTGGCCTTTGGAGGCCTAGCTCACCCATCTCCCACTCCAATGACTTGAAAAAGTGCCAAAACGTCACCCTAGAAGAGTGATGTCTTACTTAGGGTTTTGTTTATCTGCAAATTATGGATTAAAAAGGTATTATTTTGTGTAAAGGGGAAAGATTAGGGCTGTTGACCCCTTATCTTGTGGTTTACCCTAAATTATGGGGACAAACTATGTTTAGAAAATTTTGTATAAATAGAGATCATTTGTATCTTATTTGAAAGATAACTCTCCCATTGTGAGAAGCCTTCCTGGCTGAAATTTGTGCCATCTTTGGGCAATATCTATCTCTTGTGATTTTGTTGTGGTTTCTTCATGCTATTGGTGGAAGAAGTAGTGCGCTACCTCTCTTGGAGCTATTTTCTTGGACTTGTGGTGGATTTATCTTGGTAAAAGGAGGTTTATCTTGTCATTACTTGGACTAGGTAAGGATTCTATATTGGTGTTTCTTCATTACTTGGTTACAAGTTTTATTTGCGAGAATTCTTGGGGAGTATAAGGATTTACAACCCCACCATATCTATCTTTTTTTCCTTGAAATAATTTGTTGCTTGAGGTTTTACTAGGAGAAGTAAACAAGTTTACACCCTCCTAATACTTCCTAGTTAGCCTTGCTTGCCTTGGGGAGTAAAAGGGATTACACCCCCAAGGAGATAACATAGCTAGATTTTTTATTTGTTTGACTCCATAACACAATATCTAAAGGAACTAATTATAATTTCATTGGAGAAATAAAATCTTGCATTGGTTAATGTGAAAACTCAGGATTTTGAGATTATCTAAATTGGAATCAATTCTATGCTTTATGTGCTTGGTTGAGTCACTAGGGTGTCTCTTTTTTCCAAGTGCTTCTTGATGTTGTCATAAAATTTTATCTACAATGACTAAGGTTGCAAAAACCATAATACGATTTTCTTAATAACTCACAAACCAACCGTCAAAAGTTGCTAAAAGTTTTCCCATATCCTCTACTAGTCTCAGCGCATTTTTTGGGTGGATTTTTGGCAAGATTTGATGGTTGATCTCTTTGTTATAACAACTTGTATGCTATAGACATAAGGCTACAATTATATCTCTGCAATACTAATTTCTTATATCCTTGTTTCATGCAAAAGTCTCTCTTTCATACTTGAGTTAAACTAGTCATTGCTAGCTTGTCTCTTGCAATCTTAACTAGACTTTTAGCAAATTTATTTGCAAATCTTATTATAATTTTGGTGTTGATAATATATTACTGTTTATTTCTACAATTAGGGACAACAAGATTAACTTTCTTGTCCAACATATTATTGGGCTTGTGTAATGTTCCCAACCATATTTGATTAGAACATTGGGTTTTTATTGAGTTTTATGAGTTTTTTGGTTGTGGTATTTTGTCAAACACTTTGCAGATTTAGTCTCTTAAGTTGATTTGAGGTTTATAATGGTGGTTCTTTGTGTGTGTGCAGCAAGTAAATGCTAATATTGCATCCAATAACATATACACAATGAATACAATAGAAGCAACTCAAGAAAATAACACAAATACCTTATATTTGATATTATTCATAATAGTAGAAGATCATGATACAAGAGATCTGTAGATTTGGTACAATATAGCTGAGATCTAGTAGAAAAATGAAAATAACCCTCAAGTAAATTACGGAGGATAATATACAATCCTCCAAAGGCCAATTAGCTGCAAGAGATGAATGACAAGATGAGATCCATTTCCTCTGTAGCAGAAATCCCTCAAGCTGGCTGAATTGTGCACTACTCTGGTGGTTGTAGATACCCTAGATTTCAACCCTCCTCTTCCTATTCTCCAAATCACTCCAAAATCTCCCGAAATGTAGATCGAGACACTAGAAATCTCTAGGATGAGTTTCTTGCTGATCGGAGGTGTTTAGATCCCTCAGATGAACAAACTCTCTTTCTGCAATGCGCCCTTCACTGGGAGAATTGTGCCATACTCATAATAAATAAATGCTCAACCATAACAAATCCCAGGTAGGCCAAGAAGGGAGCTATTGCCTCTACCAAGCTATCTCAATAGAAAAACCCCTAAAATCTCCTTCTTCTTGGCCAAATCGAATGGATCTAGTTCCTCTAGTCCGCCCTCCTATTGGAAACCCTCAATGATGCACACCACTTCTCTTATGTACCTGTAGCTGTTGTAAAATCCACTTGTGACTATGATATAACTGATGTAGAATGGTGATGGAGTAATATTTCACCTCTGTGACCAAGCTTGGATCAGGTTGGGTGGGATCTTTCACCACCGAGTTGATCTCTAAGGTTTGTTTAGTCAAAACCCTGAAAACCCCCAAGTGCATGGGCTCTTTAGCAAGAAGGCAGACATCAAAATGATAAACAAAATGATGAGAGAATAGAGGCCCCTATCTCTCTTTTATCCTCCATGTTCACCTTTTATCTCCAAGTGACTTTTACTTTATTTTATTATTCCTTAATTAAATCACTTTATTAATTAATTAACCATTTTACCTCTAAAAAGTGATTTTTCCATCCTTATGGCTTCTTCGGCCACTGAAAGTCACTTTTCATCATATTATCTTGTAGTGCTATTCCTCTCGATTCTAATGATCTATTACACTAAGAGGTTCCTCCAAGTATTATTCCCAATATGACCTTCTTAGTGAATTTAATTAAAATATAACCCATAATAACTCAAAATTACAAAAATTGTCGGAATGCAATGGAACCAAAGCCAAGTTGTGTGGAATGGATCCTGATGATGAAATATGATTAACGATGCAAGTCAGGCCCAATAAAACCCCTCAATAGATCTTTTACTCGCTATCACACCCATCTGGCTACTCTGGTCAACATAACACTCTGTAATATAATAATGTCCAGAAATGGGGACATTACAGTCCTCCTTGCTAAAATATTGTGTGTACTCAAGCAATAACTGAATAACGGGGTCCCATCTCCATCTGTGTGACACACAATAGACTCCCCTCAAAATGTGGCCCCTCCAAGTGCTCACCACATGTGACACCTAATTGTTCCTAATGAGTAGAATGATCAAAGGCCATAAAACCTCAGTCAACTCTCTAAGAAGCCACTCTACTCGAAACTAAAGTCCATCAAACACTGAACCACCAAGAACTCCAATCCCCATATCCCATATCAAGATGTGATATGCAATTCCTTGTGAAGTATAGTCCAAATGCAACAAGACCTCCACCAAATGAACATGTTGTTTCCATAGTGAGGTCTTACAAAACCTCAACGAGTCACCAAAAATTAACTTGATTTCCCTCATACTGAAGCTCACTGGAAAATCAAAGTGAATTTCCCATGCAAGGATCCACTTGCCTCTATCTATATATGAAATTCCCAACCCTATAATCCCAGGGTCCCATGCTAGTCTCTAACATGAACCGTCACACTGACACTGCACTACTCTGATCATGATTGTCTGCTCAAAGTATACATACCGGGTCCCCCACGATTGGATCCCCATGACGAAATACCCGTGATAATTGGGCCTGCTATCAAGAAGCTGATCCTGCAAAGGTATCTCTGTGGAATCAATCCCAACCATCTCTATACTCGATCATGAGTATCAATAGGGAGAACATGTCTCGCCACATAGAACAAGTCCCTGCAAGACCTCTCAAAACAATCCAAGAATGAAGTATGTTTCTCTCTGGCGCAACTTGGACCATCATAATATGAAATAACCTACTGAACATGTGAACTCCCAGATCCCATGGAAAAATTGGAAGTTCATCACTTCCAATCCCCACTAACTTTTGAAGTGCTCTACTAATAACTGTTGGAAGCCCTCCATCCTCATCCCAATGAGAACCTACATCTATATCATCCTTTGAAAAATCCTTTGTCCGATGGCCTAAGATAATCTCTATCACTCCCAAGGCCTTGAATGTCTATATGTGATAATCCACCCCTATGTTGTTGTGTGCAATAAAGACACTCCTATCAGGTTTTCTTGTCCTACCAAATATCCATGTCTCTTGCCACTGTCTAACTCCCCACATGTTATTGTCAATGATGAAAGTATCGGGAAAGGATAACAGAAATATCTTCGGTCCACTGTAGGAATGGAAAGTATCATATGCTTTGGTCAATACCAAGGACTTGACCAAATGCTCGTCCATTGGCACCCATGGTGAATAATCGTTTGTACCCATCACCAAACTCCAATCATCGGGTACAACAGTAGATAACTCCACAACTTGCTGGTCAATCACTCTCCCTCCATCATCACTCATATAGTTGCTTCTACTGTGAAGTTGATCTCCCATAACTATGTGCTGCTACAAGGGGGAGGAATATCCATGCTCTACTAAGTATGTCTCCTCCTTGCAATCTGGTGTATCCCCCTGAATCCCATTGTCCACCTATGTATATCTCTGTGAACTACTACTCATCATTGTATGCCCATGCATACTTGTGTGATATCATGTATACACCTGCAACATCATGGATCATGGGTGTACTACTGGGTCAACCTCTACATGAAGGTCAACCCATCCTGCAACATAAATGGAAATGTCCTCATAACTTCCCCTGGCTCTGGAATCCCCATGTGTATTTGTATGCTCAATTGTCTCAAGATTCCTCATGAGGGAAGGTCACTGTGACCCATGTACATCCTCCTGCATCTCCGGATCAAATCTCTCCATACTCATTAGTGATCTTGGGAACTCCTCCTACTCCTCCATCAACTGGTGCTCCACTACTAAACCACTAACAACCTCTAGCAATGTGGTTGAAGGATATGTCTGACTCTCTAATGAGATAGATGTAGTGGACCTATGTCTAATCTCCTCAAGGAAATCCTCCGATATGGACTATGATTCCTAAAGGGATGTTTGTGTGCCTCCCAATAATATTCGTGTGCTCACCAACTCATGAGTGAGTTGGTCCACCTCCAACTCCTGCTCCCGCAGGGCCCTGTGATACATCTCACCAACCTCCAATAGGTAATCTCTGTACATCAACAACTACTAGTAGTCAACCCTCATCATAGTCACTCTCTCCCTGAGAGTATGAAATTCATCCATGGAAAATCCCCCATATAAACTATGATGTGCCATTGATTCCCTCCAACAATAATATTCCACTAATGCATGTGTGTCATCAATGCATCTAGTGGCTACTATGATCATTTCCTCACTAACTCTCAACTGACCTTCCAAGTGTCATGACTCATGATCACAATCCTGTTGATGTGCTATCTCTTGCCTCCCACTACTAGTGTCCACAATGGGATCCCCAACAACACACTCCTCAAAAGACAAGGCACTGAATTGCCCCCTATCCATTGTGTTACTAAGTCCTCCTATATGCCACTGCACTCCATCACCAATTGCTACCTCCATCTGAGTCGCACTATATCCTGTATGGGAAGCTGTATCCTCCTGTGCACTCACTCTGCTAATGCCATCTGCACCTAGATCCCATACATATGTCTCTAGACATGAGATGTGGTCATCCCAACCAATAAGGAGTGCATCCTCATCAATGTAGACTGGTCCTAGAGGTGAGTATCCCATTAAAATGCCAGTCTCCACAACCTGATCGAACAATGGAATCTCCAAAAGAGGCGACTCACTCTCCTCATACTGATAGGTATGTGTAAGGTTAGCTGTCTCTAAGTCATGCCTCTCCCTCTGGGTATGTGGATCCATATGTCCTTGGTGTGCAAACCTCACACAAGGCTCCTTCACCATATCATAAATGTCACTGATATCCTCATGTGTCGCGACTATCATAAGTGTCTGAGAAGATGAAAAATGTGTCACTATCACCATAGAAATCTCATCATCCTCCATGCATGAATTTCTGGAAGCCATGTCTACATCCAAGGGTAGGTCATCCAATATCCTAATCTCATCATGTCTAAGAGCTAACACATATGAATCCTCACATGTGTCACCACTATGCTAAAGTTTTGAATTCTCAACATTGCATGATGTGGAAGATAAAGAACATGCGATATCCTCTTGTCCATCCATTTGTCCCTCAGACACGCAAGAGTCACTAGCATCATCGGAATTCTCTAAATATACATATACCATTGCATCCTCATGTGTCACCTCATCCTCACTATCATAGTGTACCTCAACAATGTGCACCGTCCCTATACCCCCGCATCTGTCTAGCTCCCAAGGCTCTTTGCAACTATAAAAAAGTTCCCTGCTCCTAGTGGGTGTAGGATTAATATATGCTCCCTTCCATCTAGCTGCTTTGGCTTTGTTTTCCTCTGCTATGTCGACCCAATGTGTAGCCTCATATTTGCTCCACCTAGGATTTTTTATGGATACAAACTGTTGGAATGTTACTTGAGCCCTAAATCTCTCACTAAGGGAATAATATCCCTTTTCACAATATACAATATCTCTAGCAAAGTCCAAAAAATCCATCTCTCCTTATGGAAGACCCCTCAGGTTGGGATGAATCTTGGCGCTGATACCACTGTAATGTTCCCAACCAGATTTGATTGGAACATTGGGTTTTTATTGAGTTTTATGAGTTTTTTGGTTGTTGTATTTCGTCAAACACGTAACTAATTTAGTCTCTTAAGTTGCACTGAGGTTTATAATGGTGGTTATTTGTGTGTTTGCAGCAAGTAAATGATAATATTGTAGCCAATAACATATACACAATGAATACAATAGAAGCAACTCAAGTAAATAACACAAATACCTGATATATGATATTATTCATAATAGTAGAAGATCGTGATACAAGAAATCTGCAGATCTGGTACAATATAGCTGAGATCTAGTAGAAAAATGAAAATAACCCTAAAGTAAATTCCAGAGGAGAATATACAAGCCTCCAAAGGCCAAGTAGCTACAAGAGATGAATGAAAATATGAGATCCTTTTCCTTTGTAGCGGAAATCCCTCAAGCTGGTTGAGTTGCCCACTACCCTGGTGGCTATAAAGACCCTAGATTTTGACCCTCCTCTTCATGTGATCCAAATCACTCCAAAATCTCCCGGAATGTATATCAGGCCACTAGAAACCTCTAGGATGAGTTTCTTGTTGATAGAAGGTGTTTATATCCTTCAAATGAACAAAATCTCTTTCTTCAATGTGCCCTTCACTGGGAGAATCGTGCCATACTCATAATAAATCAATGCTCAACCATAACACACCCCAGTTAGGAAAAGAAAGGTGATATGGCCTCTACCAAGCTATATCAATAGAAAAACCCCACAAATATCCTTCTGCTTGGCCAAATCGAATGGATCTATTTCCTCTAGTGCGCCCTCCTACTAAAAACCCTCAATGATGCACATCACTTCTCTTTTGTACCTGTAGCTGTTGTAGAGTCCACTCGTGACTGTGATAGAAATTGTGTATAATGGTGAGGGGGAAATATTTCACCTCTATGACCAATCTTGGATCAGGTTGGGTGGGATCTTTCACCACCGAGCTGATCTCTAGGGTTTGTTCATTCAAAAACCTCAAAACCCCCAAGTGCATGGGCTCTCTAGCAAGAAGCCAAACATCAAAATGATAAACAACATGATGAGAGAATAGAGGGCCCTATCTCTCTTTTATCCTCCATGTTCAACTTTTATCTCCAAGTGACTTTTAATTTATTTTATTATTCCTTAGTTAAATCACTTATTAATTAATTAACCATTTTACCTCTAAAAAGTGATTTATCCAAACTTATGGCTTCTTCGACCACTGAAAGTCACTTGTCATCATCTTATCATGTAGTGTTATTCCTCCCGATTCTGATGAGCTATTACACTAAGAGGTTCCTCCAATTATTATGCTCAATATGACCTTCTTAGTGAATTTAATTAAAATATAACCCATAATCACTCAAAATTACGAAAATCGTCGGAATGCAATGGAACCAAAGCCAAGTTGTGCAGAATGGATCCTGATGATGAAATATGATGAATGATGCAATTTGGGCCCAATAAAACCCCTCAATATATCTTGTACTCACTATCACACCCATCTAGCTACTCTGGTCATCATAACACTCTGTAATATAATAATATCCAGAAATGGGGACATTACAACTTGTATCTTCATTTTCCTTGTGTCTAGGGTAGGTATAATCACTCCTTGGAAGGTATTATATACAATGGCACATATTCTTCCATCTACGAGACTCTTTTCAATCCGTTATCAACTTCCATCATTGACCTATAGGGGGATTCTTCTTCATCTCTTCATCTTCCATCTCATTTCCCCCCAGGGTGACCGAGATTCCCCCCTTGAGGTGATTAATTCATCTCTAAAGTGATGGGAATACCTATCTAAGGTGAAAGTGGGTAGGTGTTCTCTTATTTGTCACCATTTTATGGTTGGGTTGGGATTTTCCCAAACTAGAACTTGTGTGATAACATTTTGGCACCGTTGTTGGGGAGGATTGTGAATCCTCTTATGAACCCTAACGACACTTTGGAAAGCTATCCCAAATCATTTTCCCTAGCTTTCCTGGTGACTCCACCGGATGAATTTTCCCCTTCCCCCTTTGAGGAGCTCTTCATGAAGCTCATATGGTGACTCCACCTTCCTATAACAGGTCTTTCCTAAATACTTTTCCCCTAGGGAGGTTCAAACCTTCTAAGGTTTAACAAAAAAGGCCTCCTATCAAGTATCCCGTTTTCAAAACCCTTTTCCACAACACCCTTCCCCTTCCTCCAATGTATTAACCTTGGGAAAAGTACATTTATAAACCCCTTAACATGGCCAGCATCCCTGGATAGCCTAACACAATGCCAAAAGAGTCTCACAAATGGTTGCCAAAGTTTATGGGAAACAATGTCACCAATGTGGACGATCATCTCTATGTCGTAGGCCAAGACATGGAAAATGAAGAAGTGGAACATGAGGATGTAGCCATGAGTGTTACGAGGAAAATATCTCTATGGCATGGGGTAAACCACAACAGACGGAATGACTGCAAAAATCAACTCTAATCTCAAGTATGCTATATGAATAGAATTCTAACAGAACAAGATCAAGAACCTAACTCGTCCGGACGTTCGATGAAGACCATCGTTGATCACACAACTCAAAGATTTATACCTATAACTTGTCCTCGAGAACCAAGATACACAAGCATATGGTGATAATATATAATGTTAGCATATAAAATAGAATAATCCATTAACATACATGACAAATATGCCCATGGAATAACAATTCAAATATTTGCAAGATATCATTTGGACGAGAGAATAATATTTCTATTATAATAATCAACAAAAGTATACACGTGAAAAAATTATGTGTCGACATGTCTCAGAACCAAGAAACTAAGTCCCTTCCAGCTAGGCCTCCACCACTTCAATCCTCCACCAAAGGCAAGCTCATATAAAGGAGACAATGAGGTTCTCCTTCAAAGAAGGAAGAGATCGGGGGTTGAACAATGTGTTAATACTTTCAAGGATAAAGGGATGCAGACTCAATGTGAAGTGAAATTTCTCCAGAGTATATTTGCTCTCAAAAGTTGAATTCTCTCCTCTTCCACGGCTTGGATATGGATCAATTTATAGCCTTCAAATGGAACTTAAGGGCTGAGTCATAACATTTCCAGTATATGGAAGGTCAAGGATCATGGATCTCATGACGTGACATGGAAACCCGAAACAATTTTTTAGTTTTGTGAACTAAATCCAATGTATGCAGGTTGTAGTGGTTCAACCTGTGTATACACATGTTGTATAACTGGTAGGGCGCACATATTTGGAAAAATATGATTTTTTGGATCTGGAAAGTACAAAAGGGGGACTTCAAGTCTACATAGGGAAATGGAAAGGCCATCCAAGCAAGTTGTATGGGTTGATGAAAAATTAGCTATAACAAATGCCCCCTAATGTGTGTGGTCATAGGAGTATCTCTGATGGATGAAATACATTATAATTCCCATAAGTGGAGTGATGGAGACTTAACTAGAAGTGCTAGTTTCTCATGGGAATATTACAATCCATAATGACTTTGTACACATGGCTGCCAATTTGAATTACACTGCAGATCCATGTGGAAATATACCAAATAGTTTTTCATGGTTATGAATAGACAATACAAAGTAGACACATGTCATAGGATATCATTGTTACTAACAAGGCCTAGTGGAAAACCAGTCTCAAAATCAATATGAAGATATCTATATGAAATGGAGTACAATCTGATCTCCCATGATCACTAAAATCATATAGGTATTGGTCCAATGAACGATAACAACAAATCAAGAAAGTTGTTACTGTAAACTGATGTCTTCTACATTATCCACCAAAGGTGCAAGTCTACATTATGTGAATAGAGAGTTGATGTTGAACAAAATGAGGCTTCATTTGATTACCGGTCATTAAGGTATACCATTAACAAATGTGAGACAACCTACCGATAATGAAAGTAGGTATAAAGGAACCGAGTACATTCTTACAAGTGTGAATAAAGGTGTTGAGGTCGAACACTTGAAGAATCCTTTGATCATGAGACATTGATGTATTCCCAACTGTCGATGGCGAGAGAACTTGCCACTGACAACTGCAAGCCTCTAGGTAGTCATAGGACTCTAGGCCTCATTTCCAGAATAGATGAGCTGAAGTTGATGGAAGGAGAACCACTGAAAGGAGAGCTTTATGGCATCTCTCATCAGTCATCATGAGGTACAAAGAAATAGCTTGATGTTTTGGAGGAACTCGGATGAAGAGGATGTTCACGAACCAATGACCCTGTGCGTCTTTCGCATGCACTAGATGCAAGTAGTGCACAAAAATACCCTCTGAATATCATCCAATAAGGAATACTACTGAAAAAGGTGAGGAAATCACCAATAAGGCTAATGGAATCCAAGACACTGCATGAATCCCAATGTGTGAATAGATTTATTTCCGCCGAACACAAGAGAAACCCCCCAGTGAATGACCAATGAGGAGATGTTGACTACTAGGTTCAAGGTTACCTACCCATAATGAAAGTAGGACCAGGGTACATGGTAGGACTACAACTTCATGTGACTCTGAGACACACTGAGGGTATGGATGACATGCAAATTCAAGAGTTCCGAGGAATGGCCGACACAGGCTTATATACTTCCTTTGAACAAGAGCATGAGACATATGGGCAACTCATGTAACATAGACTTGATGATGAAACTTCGTGATGCAGGAGGCATCGATGAACTCTCCATAAGGACTGGAAGAGTAATCAGTTGGAGGAGTAAAATCTAAGTAACGAGATCAACTTCCTAAGGTCATGCTAAACCCAAAATATGGAAGAAAATGGACTCAAAAGGATATGCTCTATTCAAAGGCGATATGACTGCTGCAACCATGAGATAATATTATTTTCCCGCCCATATTTTTTTGTTTTTTCATAGGAAAATGAATGCTATTATACAAGAGAGGAAATGAGTGTCGCGAGTGTTGGTGCAATTATATGTCCAATAAATTGCAATCATTTAATATGCCAATCTAGTTTCGTAATCAACAGAGTTGATGTACTGTATGTACTGATAACAGATAATTGTCTATGTCTAATGAGTATAGTCTATGTAAGAAAAATACTTATGAAACTAAACACTCTGTTTCACACCTTTCAAATAACACTCCACACATACAATTCAAAATCCAAAAAGAAAAATTGATTAACAGATGTATATCTCAGAATTCTTGTTTAGGGGATAGATCTTGCTCATTGCTGGCTCATGAAAGATGGAGATGGGCTATGATTCTATCTCTTGTAACAACCACCCAATCACTCATTAACATTCTGGAAACTTAACTGAGCTAAAAGAACTACCAGACAGAGTATAAACACTCCATTGTAAGCGTATGCATGGGAGAGATGGAGGTCTTAATTATACCTGTATATGCAAAGTGAAACCTGATTAATTCTAGGGAAGAAAGCTAAGGATGGTAGGATGATCGAGTACATGTTCATGTATAGTGGAAGATAGAGATCCAAACCATTCTTAGATATGAAAAATGGAAATAACACTATAGCATTTGTCTAGACAAAACGTTAAAGAACTTAAAGTAAATAATTGTCCTTGCAATCTCACAAAAAGATGTCAAACCATTACTCAAAGTTCTCATATACAAAAAATTTCTTATTCAAAATTACCAAACATCCAAAAGACCTGTTACCAAATGCATTGTTGAAACATATCAGAGAAGGAATTAGATGTTGTAATCAAAATCTGAAAATACTTTGTTCACACACACACATAGGAAATCAGAACCATATTCACAATTAATTATAAAGAGACTTCCCTTAGTTGGGTCGGTGGGCTCTTGCCGTACCAACAAGGTATCTCTTAAGATAACTTACAGTAGAGAAGGTGTAAGCACAAGCATATACTCTATAACGAAAATTATATCATTGCTTCATAAAATGGAGATACAATTCACAGTTGTTCCAAAACAAGACTTACAACATAAATGTGCTTTTCTTATTTATCTCTCTATATGTATCCTATCATCTACAAGGCTCTCTCTTTTAAAGAGAAGTAGCCATTACAACCCAAGTCTAAGGATAATCATCAAATGTTTGTATAATATTTACAATTGGATGATATAGCGATTCGTAAGGAAACAATTTCATCCTCATGACACAAAGTGCATGAGTGATGAAATGTATTGTGTCTTCCAATGAACATAGAATGTTTTAACCAACCGAATGACTTGAAATCATCGAGATAAATCTCTTCCCAACAACCAAGCATGGAAATTTGGAACAGCTACCAAACTCACACATGAATACATGCCAGTACCGGATGAGAATAATAATCGGTACCGGATGCACATAGACATACAAGCTGGTATTGGACGAGCATAACAAACGGGTACTAGATGCACACATGCATACAAGATGGTACTAAACAAGCATAATAAACATGTACCAGATGACCTCAGCAATGGAACTATTAGCATGAATTCTACTTGAACCATGCAAAGTAATTAGAAAGTTCTTTGAACATCAAATATTAGTCCTAATTATTAATAAATCACTAGAAATTACAATTAAACATCAGTTACCTCATGGGTACACAAGAATTGCTTAAAGGCATGTTTGATGAGGAAACTAGGCAGAAGGTGCATTAGTATTAGGTAGAATTGGTTAGGATATGGGAAAGATAAGAAAATTGGAGGTGACAAAAAGGAGGCTCAACATTTCCCCCATTCCTAAGTCATTGCATGTTCTCGTGCAAAACTGTTGAATCAGTCTTCAAAATTTCAAAACTAGTGTGTTGATCCTCTACCTTTCTTGAACATTAGCTGCCTGGTTTTAAGATATCCATCCCTGAAGCCTCATCCTTGAGCTCCCTCTTAATAAATCATGTTATTGTACTAGGTGAAAAAAATTATTCAGCTTGGCAGAGACTTCACCATGCTCTTCCTGTAGTTTGCAGTTATTCTCCTTTAACCATGCATTCTCTTTCTTGATATGCCTATCCAACACTTTATACTCCTCTATTTCTTACTTCAACCCTACATTCTGTTTTGTAATATTTTTAACTTTCATTTCCAACTGATGTTTGGTCAGAGAGATGACTGGTTCTTGAACTACTTTCTTTGTTATCTCTTCCCTGGCTTCAACTTCTCTCAATTTCTTTAGTGTTTCTATCACTAATTCATCTTCTTCACTAATAGTCACTACATACATTTCATCTTGCTTTGGTGAAGTTGGGATCTTCACCAGATCTTCTGAAAAAGAAGGGATATGAAGAATTGGTCCCTCCTTAACCATACTCCGAGTGGTTCTTCGTCCTGGACCTGGGAATTCTTCGAGTGTTCTCACAGGAACATGAATTTCTTCTTTAAACAATATCCCCCTCTTCGTTTTAGGCTCAGAACTATGTATTGGACTTTGTTTGTCCTGTGCCTTCTTCACTTTTCGTCTAGAGGGATTAGGTGGACAGATTGGCATTTGTTCTATTTTTTCACTCCTTGTCTTTCTATCAAAGGGATTGGATGTAGGGGCTGGAACTTGTTCCTCTGGTGTACCCTTGGTATTCTTACTAGAGGGATTGGATGTAGATACTAGAATGTGTTCCTCTAGTGTACTCCTAGTCTTCCTGCTAGAGGATTGTGCTAGAGTACTACCTTCATTGTCTCTGAATTTCTTCTTACGTTTGACTCTCAATTCGGGAGTCTTTTATGCTTCTCCACCTTTTTCTTTAGGCATTTCAACAATCACTCCTGGAGTATTCTCTGAAATTTCCCAACCCTACTCCTGAGGTATTTCAAGAACTCCTTTTGAAATAAATTCTGTAATTTCCCCAGCCTGCTCATGAGATACTTCAACAATTACCTCGGAGATAGTGTCTGCAACTTTCCCATCATCATTCCCAGAACATTTTTTTTCCTCCTTTTTGTAGTGATTTGAGTTTTACTTTTCGTGGGCAAGTCTAGTTGAATGTTCTTGATATTGGATGATTGTGCCACCACAGGTGTAGACTGTTCTTCTAAAACTATTGTCTTCTCTTTATTCAATTTACTTATAGATTACGATGAGCTAGGACCAACATGATCCATTGTTTTACTAAAGTTTTGTCCTTTCTTTCTATTATCTCCCTTCTTTCTATTTGATCCTTTACTATGTTCCCGTATGATACTCCCTTCTACAGACTTAGAAGTATCATGAGCAAAAAATTTTGTTAAGAATTTCTTCCAACTAATGTCCCATTTTCTTAATTCATGAACGAACAAGAGTTTCATCAGCCCATGGTGATAAAGACTGGTTTCAGGTTTCTTGGATGCAGATTTAACACCCCTCACCATCTTGTTCAACCTCATCCACAGGAAATGAGGAAAGTATATGTATGGGCCTCCAAAATGCAATAAAAGCCTTAAATTATAAAGAAATTTTATTGCATACCTCCCTTCACAAGTTAAAATTTTTTGCAAGAAGACAAGCATTGTGCAATATTCCTCTTTGATCCAGCCTCTGGAGATACTTTTCGTCCAAAATGGGTCCAGGTACTTGGGTTTCAAGAATTTTTGATAGATTCCCCTGTCCACAATGATGCCTTTGAAATACTTCTCTCTAGTAAAAGGTAACTTGGTCGCCTTGGCTATGGTAGCTTCAGTAATTGTTAGTTTCAGATCCCCCAACTAGACACTCTCCCCATCATAACTTTGGAAGAAGGCACAAGATACTCCATCATGATGTCCTCTAAATTTTTCCAAGAAGGGAACCCAACCACCCTCTTCAAATTTTTCTTTGCAAGCTTGATACTCGTCCGTCTCTCTATACATATGAAACACTAGTTCGTGCCTGTCAACCCCCATGCCGAATTAAAAAATGGGTTTTTAAAAAAAATATAGGCAACGAAACTTAGGCAGAGGTTTGGTAATGGACGTAACACTTACGAGAATAGGGAGATGAAGGAAGAGTAACGGGATAGTAGGAGCGGATCAAGTGGTGTATAACAGAAAAATAGTTAATTAATGCTCATCTGGATGGTGAAGCCATCCAAAAGAGCATATATAATGAAATCGAGAGGACAATGGTCAATTCTTTGAAATGATAGTGAGGTAAGGAAGAAGTCAGAAATCATGACTCAATATCGTGTTCACGGATAAGGTGACGATCATACCCACAAGCAGTGTCACATCCCTTTCTTACCAATTTTCGCAATGATTGCGATGAATATGGGGGATGTGACCAAAACACATCATTAGATAACATTCGACGCCATAATTTTAAACACCATGAGTTCATAGGAAGTGGTATAATCATAGCTTTGTCATCATACAAACGAAATTTTTTGACAAGATATGTCAGATTGGATGATCACCTTATAAAGAGAGTCTTGTACATTAGCATTGATTTCGAAACTAGGGGAATCATGAAGAACTTCGAAAAATAATGATATGAAGGTTTAGTGATTCCAAAATAACAAGGGAATATGAGGGTAACCATATGTAAAATGAAAAAATCATGTGATTTTTAATAAAAAGGAATGAACATTGAGTCCATACCTCTATATTACCTTGGGATGCATTCGAACCATTAAATCTATATCAAGAACAATGCTACCAAAATCCTCTTTGTCAATATCAGAGTACAAATTCAGTACCAGATCACCACAACACTATCGTTTAGTACCAGACCAGTATAGAAGATTTGTTTCAGTACTAGACTAATGTAGAGAGTTTTGTGCAATACCAGATGAACACATAGGTGAATATTGTTGTAGTATCAGAACAACACATAGACTTTTCCAGTACCAGATGAACACAGAGGCAAATATTTTTAGTATCGGAACAACACAAAGATGTTATCTAGTACCAGAACAACAAAAGGATTTTATTCCGGTACCCAATGAAAATTTGATAAGGTACTTGGTGGCAGATTCTGTAGACTGGAACTTTGTAGGTTGCATTTTGTAGCGATTAATGGCATCTACTACTTCTTATGGAGGAGAACACATGAATTTATTCTATTGCAGGACCATATAGGTAAAATAAAAAACAACACACTGTTACAAAAACTCTGAAATTGTAGCGAGAGAAAAAAAAAATGAGGCAAAATAATTCAATGATTGGGATCCAAGCTCTATAACAAGAAGTCAACTGTAGTTGGACATCCCCCTTTAGAGGTGCAGAACATCCTCTTTTTAGAACCAAAAAAACCATTGTTTTCATTGCCACTCCCATTTTATTGAAAACAAGATCCTAACTACTATTGTCCCGTGGATTTTTCTCGAGCCCAGATTAGTTAATGCTTGCCGGTATTTTCAATTTTTAGAAGTCTGAAAAACTTAAATAAAAATCCTTATACTGTCCTGTGGATTTTTCTTGATCCCAAGTCAGCTAGTGGTCGCCGGTATTTTCAATTTTTAGGAGTCTGAAAAACTTAAATAAAAATTCTTATATTGTCTTATGGATTTTTCTCGAGCCCAGGTCAGTTAGTCCTCATCGGTGTTTTCAATTTTTAGGAGTCTGAAAAACTTAAAGAAAATTCCTTTTAGTTCCTTTCCCATGAGTAAGCTACCAGGGTTGGGTAAAGGAATAAACTCTGCTATGGAAAACATCCTCTTTATTGCTTATCTACACGAGAACATAATCATCTTATGCCTTTGTTAGTAACACCACAAAAGAATTGTTGGATTACTGAGAGGGGGGGTGAATCAATAATAACATAATTATAATCCTTTTTCTTATATGTTATATCAATGTAGAATTATTATCCAATAATGAGCAGTAATAAATAAACAATCACACACATACACAATACACCAATGTTTTACGTGGAAACCCAAATCGGGAGAAAACCATGGAATGCTTTTTCTTATATGTCTTGAAGAATTACATTCATTGGAAGCACCAACTTCCTTTGTTTTCCAGCTACAACTGGAAGGAGGCTCCAACCCCCTAGTTTCTCAGGCTACAACCTGAGGGAAGCTCCAACTCCCCAAATCTCTGGCTACAACCAAAAGGAGGCTACAACCCCCAATGTTCTCCGGCTACAACCGGAAGGTGGCTACAACCACCTGTCCTTGCCCTGTCCTGCCACCTTGAAGTAGAAGTAGAATGATGGAACCACTGTCACACTATCACTATGAGATATACCGCTGTAAACATGTACCAATAAATATGAACCATGCATCAACCATGCATCAACCTGTACGTCAACCTGTAATCAACCTGTACCATAAACAAGAGCATCAACCATGCACCAACCTGTAATCAACCTGTACCATAAACAAGTGCATCCAACCATGTACCAAGTATGTACCAATCATGTGTCAACTACTCATCAACTATGACTCATCAATATATACCAACATCATCAACTATACACCTC
>ML814152.1:73675-86210 GCA_009831015.1 Picea engelmannii | reverse complement strand
TATTTTAGGGTTGGGTCCACTTCTAATTTCTCCATTAAAATTATTATTGAAACAATTTATTTTGTATTCACTTTGAATTATAATACACTCATCACTTCACTTTATTATTTACCTTTTAAAATCTCTTAAACCACTTTGATTACCTTGACCTTTTGGGGCTTCTAGATGACATATAAGGGTCCTCCAACTTCGTAAGGCCATAACTCTCAAACTGTGAGGAGTTACGTGAAATTCTACATACCACCAGAAATGGCATGACATGTACTATCCATATAGAATAGTATTATCTGAAAATATATCATAACTCATATCGTTACCCATCAAACAAACTTGGGTCCATTACCCAAACCTGGGCTCTCCAACTTCTCATGGCCATAACTCTCTAACCGTGAAGAATTATGTGATGTTCCACATACCACCAGAAATGACATGACAAGAACTATCCATCTAGGATATTTTCCCTGACAAATTCACTTTCCTTCATCTCATTATTCCACAATTAATCATGCGTTCTCTTACTCCACAAAGCCTCTTCCCGTGAGGGATTTCACCATAAGGGGACCACTTTGGAGTTCATCCATATTTACTTCTTATCAACCATGAAAAACAATAATGAGTCATATTTACATCAAACACTATTGGGTTCATTACCCAAACCTTGTGCTATGGGTCTTTCTTCAAGGGTTGACATCAATGACAACCAACCTTAATAAACAAGAATCACTATCTAACAAACACCTATATATACATGTATGTACAAAATTAAATCAAATCACACAACCGAAACTTACAGTGGTGGTTTAGCAGGAGGGGAACCCCTCTTTCTTACCAATTTCATTTTTGAATTCTGAAGAACTTTTTTGATAAAATCCTCTTCAGACAAAGGCTTATGATAGAATTTCAATCGATGCCCATTCACAAAAAAGGAGGTTTTCTATTCATCAATAGTCTTTATCTTCACTGAATCATTGTCATAAACTGTGTCTACTTCATAAGGTCCCAACCATCGAGTGGACAATTTACCTTTAAAATTCTTGAACCTACTGTCATATAGAAGGGCCTAATCACCAGACTGAAAAGATTTATTCTTGATATACTTGTCATTCCATTTGGTCCTTTGTTCTTGAATAAGTGTATTCCTCTGCAGAGCATCTTGTATCATTTCATTAAGTTCATTTAGCTGTAGTATCCTCTATTTTTGGGATTCATCCAAATGCATTCCCAATTTCATAGTAGTCCTGCAAGTTTTTACTTGAAATTCTATGGGAAGCAACACCTGCTTCCCATACACTAATTCATAAGGTGTATGGCATGTGGTGTTTCTCCAAGTTATTCTGTAGGCCCATAAGGCTTTAGACAACCGATCCACCCAATCTTTATGGTGTAACTGAACTGTCTTGGTAAGTATAACCTCTATCACTTTGTTGGTTGATTCTACTTGTTTGTTTGATTGGGGGTGATAAGGTGAGGATTTCCTATGTTTAAGTTGATATTGTTCAGTAATATCTTTGACCAAATTGGTGGTAAATTGGGTTCCTTGGTTTGTAACTATTTCTCGAGGCACACCAAAATGAGTAAAGATGTCTTCGAATAGAAAATCAACAACTGATTGTTCATTTGTAGAGTACAAAGCTTTATCCTCTACCCATTTAGTCACATAATTTGTACAAACCAGGGTATACCTTCTTCTTCTTCTAGACATGGGGTTGATATGGCCTACAAAGTCCAAAGCCCATTTATCAAATGGTTCAAACACTACATGATCTTGGAGAGGCATCTCATCAATTGCAGTTGGTTTTTCCATCCTATGACAATCATCACAATTGACCACATATTTCTTTGCATCCCTGAAAATGGTTGGCCAATATTAGCCTGTATGCAATATTTTGTATGTTGTTCTCTTATCATCAAAATGGCCTCCACATGGGCCATCATGGCAGGCTTTGAAGATATCATACATCTCATCTTCCTATACACTTCTTCTAATCACCAAATCAGGTCATGTACGATATAGATAGTCATCATGCCACATATAATTTGTGCTCAGCTGAATAATCCTCTATTTTTCTCAGAGGGACAAACTCTGAGGTAATTTCCCTGTTACAAGATAGTTTTCCACATCTGCATACCAAGGAATGTAAGTATAAATAGCAAACATACTTTCATTTGGAAAATTGTCATCCACTGGGGTATTATCACCTGTATGAATGAGTCTAGATAGAAAATCATCAACAAGGTTATCTTTGCCAGGTCTGTCAATGATAGTAATATTGAATTCTTTCAATAGTAACATCCATCTAGTAACTCTAGCATTTTTTATAGGTTTATTCATTAAAAACCTAATAGCTGAGTGATATGTGTGTACAAAAACCTCATACGATGTTATGTAGTGTCTGAATTTATTAATGGAATGAACTACTGATAAGAATTCCTTTTCAGTGACAGTGTAATTCACTTCAGTAGGGGAGATATTTTTGCTGACAAAGTAGATAGCATAGGGAAGTTGGTTTTCTCTTTGTCCTAGCACGACTCCCAAAGCGGTATCCGAGGCATCGATGCAGATATGAAAGGGAAGAGACCAATTCGGTCCTCTTAACACAGGGGAGTTGGAGATATTTTTTTTTAAATTTTCAAAAGAAATCTGACATTGCTCATCCCAATGGAATTTAGTCTCCTTTGCTAATAATTTGAACAATGGGTATCCAAATTTGTGAAATTTTGAATAAATCTCCTGTAATATCCATCATGCCCCAAGAATCTTCTAACTTATTTTTGTGAGCTAGGGATTCTGATTTGAGAAATAATATCAATTTTAACAGGATCTACCTATATGCTAGTATCGAAAATATGATGACCCAAGACAATCCCCTCAGTGAGCATCATTCTAGATTTTTCATGGCTGAGGGAGAGATTAGTCTCTTTTGATCCGGATTATTTTCGGCACGAAATGAGAGCAGAGATATAACATAGAAATATTCAGAGATATTGCAAGATATACAACAATATAATAGAGATATAGCATAAATATAAAAAGAGTCACAGATATACAGTAATACACGATTTCTATTAATGAAATAAATGTACAGAGACTGTAAAAGTACAGAGTGAAAGACTCGCTAGAATGGTGGTAGCTTATCTCTGAGAAGAGATGTGACGGCAACTCGCATCCATGAGAAGATGATTACAATGAATCTCTAGAGGCATTTTTACAATAAACGGGAATGCCAAAAGTCCTAGACATCCAAAAACCTAACCCTAGGAGATGAAGCGCCAAAAGTCATGTGGGCCCCGTTTGGGTAAGTGAGTACAACTTCCCGGGGTCGTAACTTTTGCATACGATCTTCGTTTTAGGCGTGTGATAGCTCGTTGGAAAGGTATTGTCGAGGAGATTCATTTTGGGGGCTAAATTATTAGTTTGGATATCATTGAGAACCTTGATCTCGAAAAACCTTCATTTGGACCCTCAAAATGGCCCCGGAAGTTAAAACCTGCTAAAAATAGTAAATTGCCAAAATGGCCAGAAAATTGTTTTGAGCCATTTGGAAATGGTGGGTGGCCACCAATATCCACCTGGATCATCTTTACACCTGATCAATACTTTCTCCAAATTGTCCAATGCTTGTTAAAAATCATCCACATATATTTTGAATTCGTCCAGATAGACTTCTACACACTCATGGGTTAAATCATAAAAAATTGCTAGAACAACCCTTTGAAAGGTGGCAGGGGCATTACACAACCCAAAGGGAAGAACCCTATAAGCATAAGTACCCCATGGAAAAGTGAATGTGGTTTTCTCTTGATCTTCAGGGGAAATTTGGATCTGATTATACTAACTAAACCCATATAGGAAAGAAAAGTACCTCTTCCCAGACAAGGTGTCCAAGACTTGGTCTATAAAAGGTAAGGGAAAATAGTCTCTATAGGTAGCCTTGTTCAGCTCCCCGAAGTCCACACAAATTCTCCACTTTCCATTTTTCTTGGGGACAATGACTAATGGAGACACCCATTTTCTATCAGAAATAGAGTAAATGAAATTGACATGCAAGAGTTTTTGAAGATCTTCTTTCACTATGTCTTTTAAGGCTGGGTTCATTCTTCTTTGGGGATGCCTAACAGGTCTGATTTGATCATTGGTGTAAATATGGTATATACAGGTGTCAGGGTGAATTCCTTTCATATCAGAGTAATCCCATGCAAAATCTCTGGACTGTCCTTGGATCAGTCGAATCAATTTTTGTTGTTGATCTAATTCTAGGCCAAAATTTATACATAGGGATTTCTCGAGACTGATTTCAACAGTTTGGAAATTTGTCTTCTCTTCTTCACTTACTCCTAATATAGTAAATAATGTAGAAGTGAAGGGATTCCAAACCTCCTTGAACTTAGTAATGAAAATATGTGTGAATTCTGGGAAAGATTGAGGATACTCAATGCATTATGCATTGGTTAAAAATAGGCTTAAAATTTGTTCTTCAGTTTGTTCTTGAACTCCCTTTTCTTTCTCAAGTGTTAACATGAGTTGAGAACAATTCTCCTCCCCATAGGGATTCTCCAGCCATACTAAAAATTCAGTAGTTGGTTGTGCAGGAGGAAAGAGAACAAGTTTTTGACCATGGGTCCCATTAGAAATTGTCATCTCCCCAGACCGACAACTAATAAATGCATCAACAGTGGCCAACCAAGGTAGACCAAGAAAAAATGGATGCCCGGTTTTCGAGGATTTTGAATGAATTACCAAGAAGTCCACATGATATTTCTAGGAAGCTAAGGTAACCGTTACATCATATAGGATTCCTACTGGGCTGATGACTGATTTGTCTGCCAATTCCAACAAGGTCCGTGTTGGCCTTAAATGATTTAGTTGCAACATACGCATGGTATCAACAATCATAACATGTATGGTTGCTCCTAGATCAATAAGGGTGTTTGACAAAGAAATACCATTAATTTCTACAATCACCAATGGGTTTCCTGGATCATTATATTTGAATGGCAGTTCTGATATAAATTCTAATAGTTGTCCAACCACTTTTATGATAGGAGGTTCCTTCCTCTTCCTTCCAGGATTTTTGATGCAGAGATCCCTTATAATTTTAGCATAGATAGTAATATATTTAATTTCTTGGAGTAGGGGAATCTTTACACATACATTCCTTAGTTCATCTTCCAAGTCATTTCCTAGAGGTACCTCAGGTTTCTTCACAAGTAGTCTTTCTGGATAGGGTGGAGGATTAGCTTCCTGAGGTATTTCTTATGGTTGAGGAGTGTAAGGGGGAATTTCCTCTTGTACATGGATGTATTCTTCTTCATTGGGTTGATCATCTATATGTTATTCTTCTATAATAACCAATGTAGAATTTGGTTTATTCAAGACTTTCCCAGATCTCAATTGAATTTCATTTAGTGAAGTAGGAGTTATTACATAAGTTGGGAAAGTCTGTGCTTCAAGATTCTGTACAGGTTCAATAGGTCTATTGTTCGGATTAGGGATGGGTTGTGTAGGAATAGGGGTAGGATGAGGGGGATTTGAATTAGGTGCAACTTGGATTTTTTGTTGATGATTTGAGTTCAATGGCAAGGTGAGTTGTGGTTGCAGCTGGGAAGGTGGAAGTAAAGTAGGTGGATTAAATCCAGGTAACAACTGAGATATATTTGAAGTATATTATTGATAAATAGGAAGAATTTGTGTTTGAAAAGGAACATTCCCATATACAGGGCTTCTCCATCCTTTTTTCCAAGGTTGGACTTGTGGTTGTTGATGTGTCCATTGAGGATAAGGTATTGGAGGAATCCAATGTTGTTGTGGATATTGCGTGGTAGGGTCGTAGAACATGTTAGGATTTTGTTGTCTCCATGCCCTAGTGGGGGGATATGATGTTTACTGAGTTTCCCCCCCTCCCTTAAAAATGGATTTTAGTCTAGGTAACAAAGGGAACTCATTGGTAGGGTGATATGTTGGGCAACTGAGAGGGGGGGGGGGTGAATCAGTTGTTATCGTGCTTAAACAATTATGCTTCTTTTAAATTCTTTACATGTAACTCAATGATAATCACAATAATGCAGGGAAATAAGCAATGGAGCATTCAACATCAGTCACATAAATGAGATAAACAGAGACAGATATTTCCCGACGAAACCCATAAAGGGTAAAAACCTCTTCTTCTTTATATGATAAGCATTATTTACATTCTTTACATTATCATACATATGAGCACCAATTCATTGTGAGGCTACAACCTCTATTTTTGTAGGATGCAACTTGCTGAGAGCACCAACTCTCTGTTTTCTCTAGCACCCACTAAAAGGAAGCACCAACTCCCTGGTTTCTCTAGCACCAACTAGAAGGAAGCACCAACTCCTCGGTTTCTCTAGCACCAACTAGAAGGAAGCTACAACTCCCTGTGTTCAAGCACCCACTTGAACCTCTGAGGACACCAGTCCTCCCTAGCACCTCCCTTCCACCCTAGATTATGAATATGAATTACTGAAACTTATTACAGTGATATAGTGTTCAACAACAACTTACCAATCTCATCAATGTTCTGCAAGATTTCGCTTCTCAGGCTTCCTCACTGTCTTCCTGCACGCATCCATTACACTTTTCTATTCTTCTGCCTCTTGTGCTTTCTTCACCATTCCCATTTCAATGCACCTTTTGTATTTTTTCCATTTCAGCTGCTGCACTCCACCTCCTTCTTCACACATGCATCACTCTCAACAGCAACAACAACCCCAATCTCTTCTTCGTTCTACATTCTTATACTCCCTGTGCATCTTGTGCATTCTCTGTATGTAGTGGTTCTGCATGGTCTGCATGTCGAGTGCTCTTCTTGTTCATCATGGCAACTCTTCAACTTCTCTATTTGTTCAACACCTCTATCCATCATCACTGGGTGTCATACTGAAATTCCTTCGCATCATCAGCAGTCCAGATTCTTCATCTTTTGTTCCAGTCGAGCTCAATCTCTCTGTTGTAGTTAACGGCTCCAATGCTCTTCCAGCTGTCAGTCGCCTCCATGAACAATATTTTCTTCTGCTAGATGATGCCTTCAGACTCTTCACCTCCTCTGTCAATCACGCCAAAGTCTCTTTGAGTCCTCTGGTAGAAACCATCAGTGGTTTCTGGAAGTTACACTGTGACGTGCAATAGTAGCTCTCCAATTTGATTCAATTTCATCTGCACCTTTGGATGAATTTCATTAGTCTTGCATTCATTTCGGCATTTCGGGATCACCATGATGGAGGATTTTAGTACTCTCCAATTCCCTACCCCCGAAGCTCCGAAAAGGAGCTTGTCTTCACTAAATCCTTCCCCCATCTTCCGTCGATGTGACCAAAGGCTATGACCTCTAACCGAGCCTAACCGTGTTTCTCATTTCGACTTTTCGACAATTTGGCATTCCAATATTCCTATGGTAAAGTTTCTTGACTCTCCATGTCACGGTGCCCGAAACCCCGAAATAGAGCTTGTCTGTGACATTTCGTGACTTCGGGTTTCATGATTTCGGGACTCCTGTGATGAAGAGTCTTCACTCTTGACTCCTCCTACTCCCAGTATCCGAAACTCTAGCATGGAGTCTTTATCATTTCGCGACTTTGGGTTTCGCGATTTTGGGACTCCTGTGATGCAGTGTCCTGAATCTTGACTTCTCAACCTCCCGGCATCCGATACTCCAATATGGAGTCGAATCAACGGTCCACGATTTCCTTGATCCAACGGCTTATATCATTTCGCCATTTCGCGTTTCGTGATTTTGGGACTCCTATTGATGAAGGGTCCTTGTCATCTCCATCTCCCGGTAATCGAAATTCTAGTATCCAACACTCCGAGTGATGCGCCTTTTTTAGGTTTTCGGGATTTCGCATTTTGGCACTTCGAGACTCCTGATGATGAGAGTCTGTGACATCTCTATCTCCCGGTATCCGAAACTTCTGTAGCCGAAACTTCGAGCGATGCGCCTATTTCGCGATTTCGGGGTTTCGCATTTCGCGACTTTAGGACTCCTGTGTTGGAGAGTCTTGACTCTTGACTTCTCCATCTTCTGATAACCGAAACTCCGAAATGGAGTCTTTGTTGGGGTGCCTGTTTCAGGGTTTTTCATTTCGCGACTTCGCGAGTTGAAAGGTTGGAGAATTTCATTCCTTTGACTTTTCAGTCAGCAAAAGCATGGTCTTTCACCACGTCTTCTTCTTGGATCGACGGTCCAGATTTTTCCTTGATCCAACAGTTCAGGTTATATTGCGATTTCACATTTCGCGACTTCAGGACTCTTGTAGTGGGATTTCTTGACATCTCCAACTCCCAGTATTCGAAATCCCGGTAGTCGAAACTCCGAAATGGAGTTTGACCAACACTTCGATCTTGCCATTCGATCATCATTGCACTGCTGGTCTTCCTTGCCTGCTTGTTTGTCATCAAATGAACAAGCACACCTTCGCACTGCGTTTGAATTTTCACTAATTCCTCCTGAGCTTACTTTGTTCCTATTTTTCCATCGATGCATACTCCGATCTTGTCATCAATGAAAAGAATACTCTGCCTGTAAAACATGCCAACAATCTCCCCCTTTGGCATTGATGGCAACCCTGAGCGTCTTCGCTGATCTGTTTGGACCTTCAACTGTAGCATGCAGCTCGAGCCACTCCTTTTCTCCCCCTTTGACATCAATGTTAAAGAAAACATGCTCCCCCTGAGTTGTTGCAGTAATTTTTAGGAGGCATTAGATATTCAAGCAATACAAAACTCCCCCTAACAAGATGGACTCTCTTCGGTGTGAGGCGAGATGACACCCAGCTTCTGTCGGAGATATTCAAATGGTGTCTTAGCTAGGGGTTTAGTAAAGATGTCTACTATTTTTTCTGTCGTTGGAATGTACTGAACCTGAACAACCTGATTGGTGAACTTCTCTCTCAGAAAATGGTATTTTATGGGTATATGCTTGGTCTTGGAGTGGAATACTATATTCTTAGACACACTGATGGCACTTGTGTTGTCAAAATGAATTGGGATCGGTGCAGTGTAATTTACTTCCAAGTTTGCAAGTGTTTGAATCATCCATAATACCTGAGTGCAACAGGTAGCAGGAACAATATACTCTGCCTCTGTAGTTGATAAAGAAATGGAACCCTACTTTTTACTAAGCCATGCTACTAATGAGTCACCCAGGAAGAATGCTCCTCCACTGGTGCTTTTTCTCTCATCAACACAGTTTGCCCAATCTGAATTTGAATAAGCAGTTAACTGAAAATTATGATTTCTAGGATACCACAGACCATAAGTCATTGTTTCTTTCAAATACCTGAATATTCTTTTGACAGCTTGCAAATGACTTTGTTTAGGTGCAGATTGAAATCTTCCTACCATTCCTACAACATGAATTATGTCTGGGCAAGATGTTGTGATGTACAACAGGCTGCCTATCATTGATCTATATGAACTTTGATCAACATCAGGTGAGTCATCATCTTTGCTTAATTTGCATCCAATAACCATAGGTGTACCCACAGGTTTGGAGTCTTCCATTTGAAATCTTTTCAGCATTTCTCTTAGATATTTTTCTTGAGAAATGAACATCCCTTCAGACCTTTGAGTAATTTGGAGACCAAGAAAAAATGATAGTTCTCCTATTATGGACATTTCAAACTCAAATTCCATGGCAGAAGCAAACCATTGTACCAATGGATCCTTATTACATCTGAAGATGATGTCATCTACATAGACCAATACGATGAGCAAATTATTATCCTCTGTTTTAATATACAGATTGATGTCAGTTGTTCCTCTCTTGAACCCTTTGACTTTGAGATACTTATCCAGTCTGTGATACCAGGCTCGAGGGGCTTGTTTTAACTCATATAACTCTTTCTTCAGCTTGCATACTAAGTCAGGGTTATTAGATAGTTTGAAACCCTCTGGCTGTTCCATTTAGACTTCTTCACTTAAATCTCCATTTAGAAAAGATAACTTGACATCCATTTGATAGACTTTAAACCTTTTATGACAAGCATAGGAAAGAAATATTCTGGTAGCTTCTAATCTTGCTACGGGCACAAATGTTCATCAAAATCCAGTCCTTCTATCTGAGCATATCCTTTACAGACTAACCTTGCTTTGTTCCTGACAACTTGTCCTTGCTTATTCAACTTATTATTAAAGATCCATTTGGATCCAATGATGTTTTTATCTTCAGGTCTATGAACCATATCCCACGTATTGTTTTTCTCAATCTGATCAAGTTCATCATTCATTGCTTTAACCCAGTGGTCATCTTTGTTGGCTTCATTGAAATTCTTGGGTTCCAGCATGGATATGAAAGCTATATGAGATTGTTCAGTGGTTTTGATTAGCTTTCTCTTGGTTTGTACACCTTTGTCTTTTTCTCCAATTATCTGACTTGCAGGATGATTCTTTTGAATGATTCTGGAGGAGGAATTTGAAGTTGACTGCTGATTTGAGTTTGTCTGAGTTTCTGAGTCTTCATCTGATTCAGAGTCTTCATTTTCTGATTCTTGGACCTGTTCATCTTCAACTTTAGCTGTGTCTTCTGTAGAAGACTCATTATTGTACATCTCTCTTGCTGGGATTCCTTCATCAACTTTTACATCAATACAGTCAACCATTTTATGCAGCCTCTTATTATAGCATCTGTATCCTTTACTGTTTGTATCATACCCCAAGAAGATATCTTCATCATCCCTGTCATCATATCTGCCAAGGTTCTCATCATTATTCTTTATGTATCATTTACTCCCAAAGACTTTGAAGTGTTTAATTGAAGCAGGTCTCCCAAACAACAATTCATAAGGTGTCTTATCACTTTGTGGTCTGAGGTGGGATTTGTTAAGAACATGGACTGTTGTGTGTATTGCTTCTACCCATTAGGTTTGACCAATGTTCTTCTCATTCATCATTGACCTAGCCATTTCCTGCACTGTTCTGTTTTGCCTCTCAACTACTCCTTTTTGTTGTGGAGTTCTTGGGATTGTGTATTCTCTCTTGATCCCATTCTCATCACAAAATTCCTTGAAGTCTCTTGAAATAAACTCTCCTCCCCGGTCTGATCTTACTACCTTTAACCTCTTCCCTATTTGAGTCTCAGTTAAATCCTTAAATATTTTAAACTTCGCAAATGCTTTAGCCTTTTCCTTGAGAAAGGAAACCCAATCAAGTCTGGAGTAATCATCTATAATCAACATGAAGTAGTTTTCTTTCCCTGTGCCTTCCTGTCTTGATGGTCCACATAAATCCATATGAACTAGTTGGAGTGGTTTCTCTGTTGAAGTAAATCTCTTGGACTTCAACTGTGTCCTGTTTTGCTTCCCTACTTGACAGGGTTTACACATTGAATCTTGGGGCTTTGATATTCTCGGAAGATCTTTTACTACCTCGAGTTTTTTGAGTTTGATTAAGTGGTCAAAGTTTATATGTCCAAGTCTCTTATGCCATAACTAGCTTTCATCATGTCTTGTTAGATGACATTCTTCTCTATTTTCTTTCAACACATATACATTATTTTTTGTCCTTATGCCTTTGGCCACCACTTGTCCTAAGGTTACAGATTTTATCTTGCAGTCCTTGGACGTGAACACCACTTCCCATCCTCTGTCACACATTTGAATTACACTGAGCAAATTATGTTTCAGCCCATCTACAAGTAGAACATCTTGGGCTTTTCCTTTTCCATTACTTAATCTCACCATCCCTTTACCTTTTATTTTCCCCGGAGCATCATTTCCAAAGGTTACGTTTCCTGATTTTCTTTCACTTAGAGATAGAAACTTACCTTTGTCTCCCATCATGTGTTTGGAGCATCCACTGTCTATATACCAAGGGTTCATTTTTCTTTGAGCAGACAATACTAATCCACACTTGTCACTTTCCTTCTTCTTCCAAAACTTGACATTTTCAGTAGGGGATTTTGAATCTGGTTCATAGTTCCTTAACCAACAGTCAATATATTTATGTCCAAAGTTATGATAGGTGTAGCATTCAATCTCATTATTCAATAGGTCAAACTTATTGTTGCAGTGTTGTCTACTCATTGACTGTTGATTATTTCTTGACCTCCTTAGTTGCATGTCCCTAGACTTAATTTGGCAATTTGCAATATGTGAAGGTCTGTTATTTGGCTGCATCATTCTCTGTTGTGGCAAGTATTTATTCCTTTGAAATATTAATTGCTCATGTCTAAGTCTTAAGGAACAATTTACAGCTTTGTGACCAAAGTTAGAACTGTAGAAACAATAGCCATAGAAAAATTCTTTGTACCTGGAAAATGGTTGTCTTCTTTGAGAAAATCAATTTCTTCCATGTTGATAACATCTTTCAGTAGGGAGCGCACTATTTCTTTGTTCTACAGATTCAGTCCTGGCACCTTTTTCCTTACTCGTCCTGGGCGACTAATTGTCTTCCTTTGTTTCTGCAGGTTTGTTGTTGTCATTGGTTGTACATTTGACAAACTTGATGGGTTCTTCATCTCTTGGCTTGCCACTACTTGATCCCTCTTCATAACCCAAACCAGTTTTTAGCTTT
>ML814152.1:25302-73625 GCA_009831015.1 Picea engelmannii | reverse complement strand
GTGGGTTTATCTTTAACTATTCTCATTTCATATGCAGTCAATGTTCCTAGAAGTTGATCAAACTCCAAGGTTTTTAGATCATTAAGTTCTTCTATAACAGAGACCTTCGGGTTGAACCTATCTGGGAGAGATCTCAAGATTTTTTGAACTAAAGAAGGTTCCTCAATTGTTTCACCAGGTGCCTTCATTGCATTTACCATTTCTTCTACTCTCAGAAAGTATTTTCCAACAGTTTCATCTTCCTTCATCTTTAGTTGTTCAAACTATATTCTATAGGTTTGAAGCTTAGAATCCTTTACCTTTTCATTACCTTCATAACTGTTAATGAGTTTATCCCACATTTCTTTGGCAGTTCCTAGGTGCATAACTTTTACAAATTCTTCTTCTGTAATCCCACTCAAGATAGCATTCATAGCCTTAGCGTTGAAGCTAAATTCTAGCTTGTCATCCTTATTAGCTAGTATAACTGGCTTTACATAACCAGTGTCTACCACATCCCAGACATCTGCACCTAAAGCCATTATGTAGGTTCTCATTCTAACTTTATAGAAGGCAAAGTTTGTTCCATTGAACAAAGGGGCCTTATTGGTTGAATTTCCTTCATGGTTTGACATGTTTAAGCTCTAAGATCTACCCTTAGACAAGAGGGGTCGACTCTGATACCAATTTTTGGGCAACTGAGAGGGGTGGGGGGCAAATCAGTTGTTACCGTGCTTAAACAATTATGCTTCTTTTAAATTCTTTACAAGGCACTCAATGATAATCACAATAATGCATGGAAATAAGCAATGGAACATTCAACATTAGTCACATATATGAGATAAATAGAGACAAATATTTCCCGACGAAACCCATAAAGTGTAAAAACCTCTTCTTCTTTATATGATAAGCATTATTTACATTCTTTACATTATCATACATATGAGCACCAACTCATTGTGAGGCTACAACCTCTGTTTTTGCAGGCTACAACTTGCTGAGAGCACCAACTCTTTGTTTTCTCTAACACCCACTAGAAGGAAGCACCAACTCCCTAGTTTCTCTAGCACCAACTAGAAGGAAGCACCAACTCCCTGGTTTCTCTAGCACCAACTAGAAGGAAGCTACAACTCCATGTGTTCAAGAACCCACTTGAACCTCTGAGGACACCAGTCCTCCCTAGCACCTCCCTTCCACCCTAGATTATGAATATGAATTACTGAAACTTATTACAATGATATAGTGTTCAACAACAACTTACTAGTCTCATCACTGTTCTGCAATATTTCTCTACTCAGTCTTCCTCACTATCTTCCTGCATGCATCCATTACACTTTTATGTTCTTCTTCCTCTTGTGCTTTCTGCACCATTCCCATTTCAATGCACCTTTTGTCTTCTGTCCATTTTAGCTGCTACACTCCACCTCCTTCTTCACACATGCATCACTCTCAACAGCAACAACAACCCCAATCTCTTCTTTGTTCCACATTCTTATACTCCCTATGCATATTGTACATTCTCTGTATGCAGTGGTTTTGCATGGTCTGCATGTCGTATGCTCTACCTGTTCATCATGGAAACTCTTCAGCTTCTCTGTTTGTTCAACACATCTGTCCATCATCACTGGGTGTCATACTGGAATTCCTTCGCATCACCAGCAGTCCAGATTCTTCATCTTCTGTTCCAGTCGAGCTCAATCTCTTTGTTGCAGTTAATGGCTCCAATGCTCTTCCAACTATCAATCGCCTCCACGAACAATCTTTTCTTCTACTGGCAAATGCCTTCAGACTCTTCACCTCCTCTATCAATCACACCGAAGTCTCTTCAAGTCCTCTGGCAGAAACTATTAGTGGTTTCTGGAAGTTACACTGTGACATGCAATAGTAGCCCTCCGATTTGATTCAATTTCATTTGCACCGTTGGATGACTTTCATTAGTCTTGCATTCATTTTGGAATTCCGCTCTTCGGCATTTTGGGATCACCGTGATGGAGGATTTTAGTACTCTCCAATTCCCGACCCCCAAAGCTTCGAAAAGGAGCTTGTCTTCACTAACTCCTTCCCCCATCTTCCGTCGATGTGACCAAAGGCTATGACCTCTAGCCGAGCCTAACCGTGTTTCGCATTTCAGCTTTTCGGCAATTCAACATTTTGGTATTCCTGTGGCAAAGTTTCTTGACTCTCCATGTCGCGGTGCTCGAAACCCCGAAACGGAGCTTGTCTGTGACATTTCACGACTTCGGGTTTCGCAATTTCGGGACTCCTATGATGAAGAGTTTTCACTCTTGACTCCTCCTACTCCCGGTATCCGAAACTTCGGTATGGAGTCTTTATCATTTCATGACTTCGGGTTTCACGATTTCAGGACTCCTGTGATGTAGTGTCCTGATTCTTGACTTCTCAACCTCCCAGTATCTGAAATCCCAGTATCCGATACTCTAATATGGAGTTGGATCAACAGTCCATGATTTCCTCGATCCAATGACTTAAATCATTTCACCATTTCGTGTTTCGCGATTTCAGGACTCTTGTTGATGAAGGGTCCTTGTCATCTCCATCTCTCGGTAACTAAAATCCCAGTATCCAACACTCCGAGTGATGCGCCTTTTTTGAGTTTTTGGGATTTTCCATTTCGGCACTTCGAGACTCCTGATGATGAGAGTCCGTGACATCTCTATCTCCTGGTATCTGAAACTCCGGTAGTCGAAACTTTGAGCGATGCACCTATTTCGTGATTTTGGGGTTTCACATTTCGCAACTTTGGGACTCCTATGTTGGAGAGTCTCGACTCTTGACTTCTCCATCTCCCGGTAATCAAAACTTTGAAATATAGTCTTTGTTGGGGTGCCTGTTTTAGGGTTTCAGGGTTTCGCATTTTGCGACTTCATGAGTTGAAAGGTTGGAGCATTTCATTCCTTTGACTTTTCAGTCAGTGAAAGCATGATATTTTTCCACGTCTTCTTCTTGGATCGACAGTCCATATTTTTCCTTGATCCAATGGTTCAGGTTATATTGTGATTTCGCATTTCACGACTTTGAGACTCCTGTAGTGGGAGTTCTTGACATCTCCAACTCCCGGTATCCGAAATACTGGTAGTCAAAACTCCGAAATGGAGTTTGACCAACACTTCGATCTTGCCATTAGTTCATTGTTGTGCTGCTGGTCCTCCTTTCCTGCTTGTTTGCCATCAAATGAACAAGCACACCTTCGCACTGCGTTCGACTCTGCGCTAATTCCTCCTAAGCTTACTTTGTTCCTATTTTGCCATCGATGCATACTCTGATTTTTCCATCAATGACAAGAATACTCTGCCTGTAAAACATGCCAACATGATATTCTATAAAAAGGCCACATATTTCAATAACATTAATAGGACATTCTTTTTCAGGTTGCTTCTTCCTGCACCGAGGACAAAAAATTGCTAAAGTAGCATTTTATTCTTCTTGTTTCTTTTTTATTTTCATGGTGTCGAACTGGATACTGATTATATTTAGGATGTCCGTTTTGAAGTTTTCAAGTATATTCCCTAATTATATCCTTGTAACACCTCTTGGAACAAGTTTGTTAGATCTTCCTATAAGATCTCTTACACTTTTTTTTGTTTTGGCTTGGCTGCGAGAGTACCTTTTACAATACTCTGCAATGTCTGCAAACGGTTTTTGATACACATATCCAAAACTCATGAGGATTAGTAAATCAATATAGTCATCCCTTATACCCTTTAGGAAGATGGTCCTCATTGTGGTTGTATCTAAGGAAAATTGTTTTGTCTTTTGATAGTTATATAGGAACCTTTCTAGGTAATCTTCCAAACTTTCCTCCTCATATTGCGACATTTTAAATATGTCATTCCTAGCATCCCTAGGTTTGCAGTAGACTTGATATTTCTGGAGGAAGGTCTCCTTTAGGCCATCCCAAGATAATATAGTGTGTTCTCCTAGGCTGATAAACCACCTTAATGCTGAGTCTTTAAGTGTGGTTGGAAAGAGTTTTACTTTTTGTGCACTATCAGTGTAATTATAACTCCTACATAGTATATTGAATTCAAACAAAAATGAATCAGGATCTTCTGCTGGCATACCATGGAAGTGAGGTAGTGATGACAACAGAATATTATTCATAGAAACTTCTTTGGTAATGTCTAATATTGGGAATCCAAATGTCTTTGTTTCGTTGTTTGCATTTCCCTCTTCATTTTCCATATCTCCAAATAGCACGTTGTAGGGTGCTGGTGATGTCTCCCCACTAAGTGATGGTTCAACCACTGGGTTGGTTGGTATATCCATCTGTTCCAATACCTTGAGTGTTGTCCCAATAGCAGATTCCGCCTCTTCTAGTACTACTTCTCTCTCTTTTCTAGCTATTCCTTCTGATTGGGTCGCTAGTGCTTCCCTTCTTGCTTGTTGTACTATGTTTTCGATCTGAATAGTAGCTTCAGATTTGATACCTTTAGTTGTATTTTCAATTACCGCCTTTGAAATTTCCCCTCTGAGGATTTTTCCTACACAAAGACTAGTTGAATTAGTGTGGGGGGTTTTTATTGATTTTTTTGTTACTTTGGGAAATTTTCTTAAATTTTCTGCAATTTTAGATGTAACAAATCTACCTTTTCTATCTCTATGTTTATGCATAAAAATAAAAATCTAAATACTAATTCACACAAAAGTCACTTACTAAAGGTAAGAGGACAACTTGAATTTGGAGCAACCCCACTAAAGTGGATGCGTGGGATCTTCCCTCACGTCTTACCGTCTTCTCCTTGCCCTCAAGTTGCCCTTAAAACTACTCCAAAACCATAAAAATAATCTAATGCAAATCAATACCTATTACCATTTACAACTCCCCGACAACGAGTCAAAATATTGGTTCAATTATATGTTGAATAAATTGCAATCATTTAATATGTCAATCCGGTTTTGTAATCAATAGAGTTGATGTATTGTATGTACCGATAACAAATAATTGTTTATGTCTGCTAAGTATAGTCTATGTAAGAAAACTACTTATGATACTAAACACTATGTTTCACACCTTTCAAATAACACTCCACACATACAATTCAAAATACAGAAAGAAAAATTGATTAACAGATGTATAACTCAGAATTCTTGTTCAGGGGATAGATCTTGTGCATTGTTGGCTCATGAAATATGGAGATGGGCTATGATTCTATCTCCTGTAACAACCACACAGTCACTCATTAACATTCTAGAAACTTAATTGAGATAAAAGAACTACTAGGTAGAGTATAAACACTCCATTGTAAGCGTATGTATGGGAGAGATGGAGGTCTTAATTATACATGTATATGCAAAGTGAAACTTGATTAATTCTAGGGAAGAAAGCTGAGGATGGTAGGATTCTCCATTACAGGTTCATGTACAGTGGAAGATAGAGATCCAAACCGTTCTTAGATATGTAGAATGGAAAAAACACTATAGCATTTGTCTAGACAAAACGTTAAATCACTTAAAGTAAATAATTGTCCTTGCACACTCAATCAAAGATGTCAACCATTACTCAGAGATCTCATATACAAAACTTTATCTTATTCAAAATTACCAAACATCCAAAAGCCCTGTTACCAAATGCATCGTTGAAACATATCAGAGAAGGAATTAAATGTTGTAATCAAAATATGAAAATACTTTATTCATACACACACAGAGAAAATCATAACCATATTCACAATTAATCACAAAGAGACTTACCTTAGTTGGTTCGGTGGGACCTTTCCGTACCAACAAGGTATCTCTTAAGATAACTTACAATAGAGAAGGTGTAAGCACAAATATATACTCCATAACGAAAATTATATCATTGCTTCATAAAACAGAGATACAATTCACAATTGTTCCAAAACAAGACTTACAATATAAATGTGCTTTTATTATTTCTCTCTTTGTATGTATCCTATCATCTATGGGGATGTCTCTTTTAAAAAGAAGCAGTCATTACAACCCAAGTCTAAGGATAATCATCAAATGTTTGTATAATATTTACAATTGGATGATATTGCGATTCTTAAGGAAACGATTTCATCCTCATGACACAAAGTGCATGAATGATGAAATGTATTGTGTCTTCCAACAAACAAAGAATGTTCGAGCCAACCGAATGACTTGAACTCATTGAGAGAAATATCGTCCCAACAACCAAGCCTGGAAATTGAAACAGGTACCAGACGAACAGAGGCATAAATGCTAGTATTGGATAAGCGTAAAAATCGGTACCAGACACACACATGCATACAAGATGGTACCGGATGAGTGTAACACATAGATACTGGACACACACATGCATACAAGATGGTACTAGACGAGCGTAACAAACGGGTACTAGACGACCTCAACAACGAAACTGTTAGCATGAAGTCTTCCCGAACCATGCAAAGTAATTAGAAAGTTCTTTGAACATCAAATATTAGTCCTAATTATTAATAAATGACTAGAAATTACGATTAAACATCAGTTACCTCAAGGGTACACAATAATTGATTAAAGGCATGTATGATGAGGAAGCTAGGCAGAAGGTGCATCGATATTAGGAAAAATTGGTTAGGATATGGGCAAGATAAGGAAATTGGAGGTGACAAAAAGGAGGCTCAACAACGAGTAAGAAAATAACTCCAAACAGTGGAACATACCTATGCTCAATGCAAGGAAGTGCATGCAGGGCATGGATACTCGGGGGAATGTTTCCTCTTACGGTACAGGGTGTCAAGCTGCAAAGTATATAAACAAGGCTCTACTTGGATAGTGATGCAAATTGTTGAGGTACAAGGCTTATAATGAGAAAGTGGGAACCAACAATAGGCTCAATACTATAAGCAAGATTATGGAATGCAATTACAACTTAACTCCAAAGAATGTCCTTTTTCGTAAATTTAGTCCCCTAGGCCCAAAAAAGTATAAAAAAATACCCAAGAGAACTCTTCTAGCTAATGTTGACTAGAGTGTTTCTTTTTCATAAATATTCTACTTGGTATGAAAAAAGGGTTAAACTTACACTAGACATACATCCTTTCAAATCCATTTAGTGAGTGTGAAAGAGACAAGTTCACTCGACAATATTTTATCTTTTTTAGAGAGTCAGAAAAAGGATTAAACAAGACTTAGAGGGTGTTTTTATAAGAAGCATATAATGGGGGAGACCAAGGCTCCCATGCAAGACTTTTGACAAAATCTTGCAACTCACTGGTAGTTGACACAAGCTTGGGAGAACCCAAAGCTTTCCAAACCGAGGAGGATAAAATACTTGCATAGGATCCTTACAGAGAAGGACGCAGAGGCTCTACAAGATCATTCCAATAAAAGGAAACCATCCTAGGACTTGGAGGGAGTGTACTCTGAGAGAGTGGAATTATCCCTTTTTTAGAAGGTACCAAACTAGAAATGCTAAGGACATGGTCAAAAGATGCATCATCCCCCAAAAGAAGAGTGGGATTGGTTGAAGATTGCATCGAAAATGTCACTTCCTTAGACTTGTCACTCTCCAAGAGAAGAGTGGGATCGAACGAATATTGCATCGACATGACCACTTCTTCAACCATTTCTTGAATAAGATGTGAGACAACATGGTCAAGAGACACATCACTCCCCAAAACGGGAGTGGTGTCGGCCGAAGATTTCATCGGCGTGATCGTTGGTTGAACAAGATGTGAGACATCATGGTCAAAGGATGCATCACCCCTCAAAATAAGAGGGGTGTCAGCCAAAGATTGCATCATCACGACCATTGTATCAACCAAAGAAGGATTAGATGGTTGGAAAACCAAAGATGAATCACAACTCGAAGGGCCCCCATACAAGGACCGCACTTCTTATACCATGGTAGTAGCAGGGAACAAGCGAGTTAGGTGACCTCCTTTTCAAAGTATACAAAGGAACTTGGGCTTATGTCCTATACGTCGTGGCTTCTCAATTGTATGAATGCCCCCAACATGACTTGTAGTGGCTGGTGACATGCTCCCAACATGACTTGTAGAGGCTAGTATCTTGTCTTCAACATGACTTGTAAAGGTTGTTTACGAACCTCCAATGTGACTAGAAAAGGTTGGTGATGAATCCCCAACATGACTAGAAGAGGTTGGTGATGAATCCCCAACATGACTAGCAGAAGTTGGTGATGTATGTGCAGTGTGACTAGCAGTGACTAGAGTTGTGCCCCTAACATGACTTGTAGTGACTCGTTGCTGGTATTCAACATGACTTGCAGAGTTTGTTGACCTATCTCCAACATGACTAGCAAAGGTTGGTGATATAATGCCAGTATGACTCACAGTGACTGGACTTGTGTTTCCAACATGAATTGCAGTGGCTAGTTGCAACATCCAAGACAAATGTTGCAGGAAAGACTGATTGATTTTCCACATATCAACATCCTCATGAATATAGTAGTGATTGATGTCTCAGATGCTTGGGGGATTCTTTTGTTGAAGAGTTTGTCTACTTACCTTGGGGGTTTCCTTAGAATGGACCTCACCCATGCACACATTCCCATTGGAGATGGCACTTTTGAGGTATTATACAGTTGAGAGTGAGCCGACAAGCATGTGATGGATCCCAATAGTCATGAATATACAAGTGAATATGAGTTTGATGAAGTTTCAGACACCATTGAGTATGATCCAAAAGACTTTCCTTTCATGCAGGAAGACTCCATGGAAACCCTCCTCCCAAGGATAGATGAATACAAATAAAAACTTGCGAATTTCCAAGGAAAAGAGCCAGGGTCTATTTAAATATCGAAGAGAGAAAATAAGAAACCGAAGAATCCGTCAAGAAAGCAGTCAACGTAGGACCTGCTTCTTATCCATACATTGAGAAAATACCTTACATCAAATACAATGAGGGAAGCATTATGTTCATGTGGGAAAAGAATAAGGGAAAGCCCAACTATGACCAGAAGAATGACAACTCATTGCTTGGCTATTACATCATCAAGTAGAAGTCCGAGAAAGAGAAGTATTATTTGATAGCTTTGGATGGGAGAAAGATGCCATTACCAATGGATGGATCTCTTCTCTGACCCTATGTTCAGATCACTTGAATTCTTTAGGGCTCAGTGCCCAGGTGAGTAGGTAGGTCATCTTTCTTTCCTTGCATTTGCATATTTATTGCTCATCTTAGTTTAGATGCATTTCATATTTCATTTTGCTCTACTTGCATATTGATTTCATGTTTAGTTTATAAATTTTTGAAAAATGCTAAAATTTTCTTTTCTAGATTAGTTTTCATTTTTTAATTTTGATATATATGGGCGAAGGGTAATAGAACCACCCTATATTTTAAAGTGTTTTGTTTCAGTGTAGACACATGTATACCAGGATATGTTTCAATTATCATGCACTCTACGGTGAGCACATGTCCCCAAGTAGGATCCATATGTTATCCCCATTTTGTGGGATAACTAAGTAGATGATGTCTTGAGGCCCTTAGGTTACATGCATGGAGTACTGAGAGACATCCTGACCAACAGTTTCCACTTCCACAAACAGAGACCCACCTGACCATCGTAACTCCAGAATCATCATGACAGTACCCACCACATCACCTGGCCTCCAAAATACATTGGGTCTTGATCCATGAGGTACAAGTAAGGTATTATGGTGAGTGTCATTTCAATATTTGAGGAATTTTCATTTAATGCATCTATTACTGCTTTTGATTATGTGACATTTGCTTGGACATTATGCACTTTTCCCTATTTCATCTTGGTGGTTGACATTGCGCCCTAGTAAGTGGGTCACCCTTAGGGATAGGTATGCTATTGGGAGGTCCTTTTTATGAGTCATCGTACCATTCCTGAACATAATTGTCATTGTCCACATTTCATCCCCTCATCTCCTCACCTTTTGGGTTTTTTGGGTGTATTGATCCAAGAAAGGGTTGTCCCTCACTTCATGGGAAGAAGGGGAATAAGGCCTAGAGGCTTGTGGTTGGAAAAAGATAAAATATTGATTATGAACCTTCCATATACTCTAGCAAGGAGGTATTGAGAGAAACAAAAATCTTCTCCTAAAATATCAAAGACCTACAAAAGAAAACACATAACATAAATGTCCCACTTGATTGAGGGATTTACACAACGCGTTACAATCTAGACTATACCCCCATGGAACTATGTGTACTTCTCCCTTCAAGAGACACTTTGATACTTCCTCCCAAGCTATTCGATTCACCCTAGGGAATACCTAGTGTTTGGACCTTAATTAGTTAATGGAAAAAAATGGGCTTCGAAAAAGGATGCATTGAAAACGAAGGTGCAACACACCCTCTATAAGGCACCCATAAGTGAGACACTAAAACTCATTGTATGTCATGAAACCCATGCCCAAACATTTTCCCCTCATCCATGATGCCTCATCCACATGACCTAGAAGGAGGTCCCCTTGGGAAACACCCCTAAACTTGAGGAACGATTCACCCAATAGGTTGTTTTGTCAACCCTCCCATACCTAAAATTTGAAAATTGCATAAGGTGTTTGAGCATTAGTTTATTTTGATGAGGTGGCTTGGATGTAATTTATTAGATGGATCTTTTATTGTTTTGATTTACTCATCATGATGCTTTGACTTGATATCCTTGGAGGGCGTATCCATTTGTCTTTGCAGGACCCATATGGTGGACAATTTTGGAGGAACAAGCCTAGCTTGGGATTCCACGGGGCTTGAAGCCAACAGGTTGGATGCCAAGGGCCCACATGAAAGATCAAAGAGACATGCCTTTGGAGGCCTATAATACATCATGGAGGACCTAACCTAGCCCCTACCACCCAAATGTTTTTCCCAATAAGGAAAAAACTTCACGCTTGAAGGATTGACGTCATAGAGGGGCTAGGGTTTGGTGGTGGTTGAAGACACTTGGTACGTTTTGGAGGAAAGAGCCCATGGATCGTGAAGGATATGGCTTGGATCGAAGACAATTGGCTTTTGGAAGCCCAACATCCCTTCTCCAATCTCAACAACTTGACTTAAAGTGCCAAAAGTTACCCAAAAGGAGGGTGACATCATGTTTTAGGGTTTCTTTCATGTGCAAAAATATGAATTAAATAATATTATTTTGTAAAGGGGAAATATTAGGGCTATTGAACCCTTATCTTGTGGTTTACCCTAAATTATGTGGATGACTTATGTTTAATACATTTTGGTATAAATAGAGATTATTTGTATCTCATTTTTGTTATAGTAAGATTTGCCTCACCTTATGCAAATTTGCTCATAAGGCCTTTTTCCATTTCCCTATGCAGACTTGAAGTCTATTTTTTCAAATCCCAGAGATAAAAACAATATTTTTTCACATATACGCACCCTAACTACTATACAACATGCATATACGTAGGTTGAACCGCTACAACCTGCATACATCGGGTTTTGTGCCCAAAATTAAAAAAAATAGTGTCGGGTTTCCATGTCACGTCACGGGATCCATGATCCTTAACCTTCCATATAATGGAAACGTTCCAACTAGGCCCTTCATTTCCACTTGAAGGCTATAAATGGGCCAAATTCGAGCTATGGAAAAGGAGATAAGAATTCAACTTTGAGAGCAAAGTTACTCTGGATAAATTATTCACTTCATATTGAGTCTGCACCCCTTTATCCTTTTAAGTCTCAACACATTGTTCAACCCCGAAGCTCTTCCCTACTTGATTGAGAACCTCATTGTCTCTCTTATATGAGCTTTCCTTTGGTGGAGGATTGAAGTGGTGGAGGTCCAGTTGGAAGGGACTTAGTTTCTCGGTTCTGAACCGTGCCAACACGAAAGTTTGTAATTCATTCACTTCCGTTGATTACATTTTGATAGAAATACTCTTTTCTCGTCCAATTAATATCTTGCAAATATTTGAATTGTTATTCCATGGGCATATTTGTTATGAATGTGTATGGACTATGCTATTGAATGTGCTAACTTTATATATTATCACCATATGCTTGCCTTTCTTGGTTGTTGAGGACAAGTTGCCGGTGTATTGCTTTGAGTCAAGTGCTCAACGATGGACTTCATTGAACGTCTGGACGAGGTAGGCTCTTTATCTTGTATTTTTAACATATTTGTTTATATAGCATACCTGAGATTAGAGTTGATTTCTACAATCATTTCTGTCTTTTGTGGTTTACCCCTAGCCGTAGAGAGATTTTCCTCGTAACAATTTTGACATAGCTCTCCCATTGTGAGAATCCTTCCTAGCTGAAATTTTCACCCTTTTTGGGCAATATCTTCTCTCTTGTGCTCTTGTCTTGGTTTCTTGATTCCATTGGTGGAAGAAGTAGTGTGCTACCCCTCTTGGAGCTTTTCTCTTGCTTTTATGGTGGATATATCTTGGTAAGATGAGGTTTATCTTGTCATTTCTTGGACTAGGTAAGGATTTATCTTGTTGATGCTTCATTTCTTGGTTATAAGTTTGATTTTCTAGACTTCTTGGGGAGCATAAGGATTTAAAACCCCACCATTGTCTATCATTTTTGTCTAGAAATTATTTATTGCACAAGGTTTTACTAGGAGAAGTAAAAGGGTTTACACCCTCCTAGTATCTCCTAGTTAACATTTGCTTGCCTTGGGGAGTAAAAGGGTTTACACACCCAAGGAGATAGAATTGTTAGCTATTTATTTGTTTGACTCAATAACCCAAAAGATAAAGGAACTAAAAATGATTGCATTGGAGAAATAAAATATTGCATTGGTTAACATGAAAACTTGGTATTTTGAGGTTGTCTAAATTGGAATCAATTATATGCTTCATATGATTGGTTGAGCCACTAGGGAGTCACCTTTGGCTAAGTGATTCTTTTTGTTTTCATAACATTTTATCTACATCCATTAGGGCCTCAGAAACCCTAATAAAACTTTCTAATTAACTCACAAACCAACTGTCAAAAGTTGCTAAAAGTTTGCCCCTATAATCTACTAACTCTAGCGCACTTTTTGGGTGGATCGTTGACAAGTTTTGATGGTTGATATCTTGGTTGTAACAAATTGAATCCTACAGAAATAATTCTGCAATTTACATCTTTTCAATACTATTTATTACATGCTTATTTCAAGCTAAAGTCTTGCTCTTTCATTCGAGTGAAACTAGTATTTACTAGCTTGTCTCTTGCTTATTTTACTAGACTTTTAGCATCTTCATTTGCAGATCTTACTATATTTTTGTTGCTGATATATAAATTATTAATTACTGCTGCATTTAGGGACAAAAATCTTAACTTGTCGGTCCACCTAACATATTAAGCGCATACTTGGATTTTCTTGTGTCTCAGGTAGGTACAATCACCCTTTACAAGAACTCGTACTTCTTAGAAACCTATGGCTACCACCAAGACTCTTTCCCAAGCCTTTCCGCACTTATTATCTTGACCTATAGGGGATAGACTTCCATCATCCCATTTTTCGTCTCATTTCCCCCTAGGGTCACCAAGATCCCCCCATTGAGGTGATTTATTCATCTCTAAAGTGACATGAATACCTGCCTAAGGTGACAATGGGTAGGTGTTCTCTTAATTGTCTCCTTTTTGTGGTTGGGTCGGGATTTTCCCAACCCACAACTTGCATGATAACATTTTGGCGTCGTTGTCGGGGAGGATTTTGAATCCTCTTTCGAACCCTAACGACACTTTGGCAAGATATCCAAAATCATTTCTCTAGCTTGCATGACAACTCCACCTAAAGGATGTTCCCTTTCCACCTTTGATGAGCTCTTCTTGAAGCTCATCTGGTGACTCCACCTTCCCAGAACCCTTCTTCCCTTAAGACTTTTCCCCCAAGGAGGTTCAAACCTTCTAAGTTTTACCGAAGAATACCTCCCCTCAAGTCTCCCTTTTTCAAAACTCTTTTCCACTGTACCCTTCCCCTTGCTCGAATGGCTCACCCTTGGGAAAAATTCCTTTATAAACCCATTAACATGGCCACCATCCTTGGATACCCTAACACAATGCCAAAAGAGTCTCACAAATGGTTGTCAAAGTTTATGGTAAACAATGTCACCACTGCAGACGATCATATTTATGTCGTAGGCCAAGACGTTGAAAATGAAGAAGTAGAAAATGGGGATGTATCCATGAGGCTACTAGCCTCATATTTGACTGAATATTCCCAAAGGTGGTTCAGAGGGCTACCTGACAATCACATAACATCTTATGAGGATTTTTCCAAGTTATTCAAGAGCAGATGGACAATGAAGAAAGAAAATGGGATTCTTGTAGATCAGTTCAATTAGATAAAGAAAAATCATAATGAGATAGTGAGTGAATCTAACACCAAGTTCAAGAGGTTATACGGTCAAATTTTGATAGATTTGTGTCCAACCACTACAACAATCCATCTCCTCTATGTGAATGCATTTGATGGGAAATTTTTCTTTATTCTGAAGGACAAGAAGCCCACTTCTTTGGCACAAGCCAAAGAGTACACTGTAGAGATTGAACAAAATATCCTTGACTCAAAGGTAGATCCCTTTCAATATCCTTGTGTCAAGGCAGAAACAAATAATAAGGATTCCAATAACAGTTCTCCTGATTCAATTTCCCTCTTGACTTAGAAGATAGATTAGATGAGTACTCAATTTGTCCAAGCATAGAATCATATCATGGGTCGTTTGACTACTGTGGAGAGAAATCAATCTACCTCCATACCTTAGTTTACTAGATAGCAGAGAGATGCCATAGGTTGGAAATCGAGGCCTCAACAAGAGGCAAAGGCCTCTGATAATTTGAAACCAGATGGGATGGTTGAAACAGAACAAACACTGTGTTGTTTTCCATGCCAAGAACATCACATAGAAGATGAGTGTCCCCGATGAGATGAATATTCTTCCGATAGTATGAACTTCATAGATATGATCTATAATTTCCAATAGGAAGAAGTCACACCGGAACATATTGTTGATGTGATAAGACAAGGTGAAAGAGAGGGGGAGACTTCAGGCCTTAAATCAGTTGAAAAATGATCAGAGGAAGGAACTAAGGAAGAGGGAATACTTGACATACAAAAGAAGAAATAAAGCTTCAACCCCTTCATCACAACCTACTGCTCCTCCTTCATCTACATAAAAGGTGGTCCCACCACTTCCACCTCCAGTGCATGAGTTTATTCCAAAGTCAACTCCAACATATGAGATTTAGTTTAACATAGACGTTGCAACCATGTTCTGAAAGTTGAATATGACCATTCCCGTAACAAAGATGTGCAAAATCCCTTCTGTAAGGAGGGAAGTCTTGAAGCTATTACAGGTATAGACTGAGAAGGAATATCCTCCAATCATTTTTAACACTATGTACCTTTATCGGAAAAAGGACAATACTCCTTTCTATCTTTCATTAGGCATAAATGGCCTCTACTTGAGCAATTGTATGCTGGATTATGGGGCCTCCATGAATGTCATGTCATTGAAATTAATGGAACAACTTGGTTTGAAGATGACCCAACCATATGGAAACATATGCGACATTGATTCGAAAAGGGTCAAAGTATATTGGTTATGTGAGGACATTGAGGTCTTTTTGATTGATTTTCCACATATCAACCTCCTCATGAATATAGTAGTGATTGATGTCCCGGATGCTTGGGGGATGTTTTTGTAGAGGAGTTGGTCTGATTCCCTTGGGGGTTTCCTTAGCATGGACCTCACCCATGCACACATTCCCATGGGAGATGGAAATTTTGAGGTATTATACAGTCGAGACTGAGCCAGCAAGCATGTGATCGATCCCAACAGTCCTGACTATACAAGTGAATATGTGTTTGATGAAGTTCCATACACAATTGAGTAAGATCCAAAAGACTTTCCTTTCATGCAGGAGGAATCCATAGACACCCTCCTTCCAAGGATAGATGAATACAAATAAAAAATTGCAAAGTTCCAAGGGAAAGAGACAGGGTCTATCCAAATACTAAAGAAATAAGATAAAGAACCCGAAGAAGCCATCAAGAAAGTAGTCAAAGCATGACCTCCTTCTTATCCATACATTGAGAACATACCTTCCATAAACTACAATGAAGTAAGTATGGCGTTCATGTGGGACAAGAAGAAGGGAAAGACAAACTATGACCAAAATAATGACACCTCATGGATTGGCCCTTACATCATCAAGAATAAGTCTAAGAAAGAGAAGTTTTATTTGACAACTTTGGATGGGAGAAAGATGTCATTACCATTGGATGGATCTCTTCTCCGACCCTATGCTCAAATCACTTGAATTATTCAGGGCCCAGGTAAGTAGGTAGGTCATATTTATTTCCTTTCATTCACATATTTATTGCTCATGTTAGTTTAGATGCATTTCCGTTGGCATAGGGTCAGACCCGGGGTTCAACGCTACAACAACGCACCAACAAAACCCTAACTACCGACCCTTTTTGCAGCACCTGCAAAGCAGATGAAGTCTCACCCGAGGTAGAAGCAGGGGTGGTTGTAGGAATCAGATGTCTGCAACCTTAGCTGGGACACAGATTTGTGATTATAACACCTTATAAAATCACTTAGCAATTACATTTCATCAGTATTAAACCAATATCTACTTCGCAGACAAAACCCTAATTATAGAGAATCGCATTATTCAACCAGATCTAGTATGTTCAAGCACTAAGCACATCCACATAGGTCATATCTAGCATTCATCCATATTATTAAGCATGTAGCATCAACAGATATATCTATCATTCATCTATATCAAATCATCTAAACAAGTAAACACATAAACACATCTATACATTGGACAAAACAACCATAACACAAGATATACGTGGTTCATCCCCACCCTGGGGCTACATCCACCAACTCTTCATCTTATTTATTAGCCTCTTTCAATCTTCTTACATGCATAGAGCCTCAAGATCAACTTCCTAGAGGACAAGAGACATGCACACTCTTCGCTAGATCCTCCTTCCCTGAGTTATAGCACAAAGCCTTCCACAATCTGTTACAATCATGTGCACTTAGCTCTGCAAGCCTCACACAATATGCATAAAGCACTTACAACTATTACTTGCACTTAGCACAACTTACAACCCTTCGATCACATAGATTGAAATCTAGCACTTAGCACACTTAGACCCTTCTTACATCACCTAGATTTCTATTTATACATTACAAAATTGGGCCTAAACATGGGTAGACCCATGCGCTGACATTACCATACCCGTTACATAAGCCCAAAACCCAAAAATCCCTAAAGAGGAGACGAGATCCTGTGAACTCCTCTTCATCCTGCGCTTCGCCTTCGACAACCTGTCGAATTCCCAAAAATAGGTCAAACATGACCAAGAATCCTCAAAACTTGGTCAATGGCCAACAAGCCCCCAACACTCACCTCTGAATCATCCCGAGTCACTTTGATCTGGGTAATTCTGCTTCAAAATCCTTGAGCTTGGCTCGAGATGATTTGACTTGTTGCTATACCATGGCCTCCTGCTCAACGAACTCTTGGATGACTGCTTCATTGGTAGGTCCCTCTAAGCATTGTTTAGCTGTAGTGGCGACTTTCTCCAGTTCTGCTCCTCGACCTTCGATCTTTGAGAATAGTTGGCAAGCCTCATCCTGTATAGGTTGGAGCCTTTGATTCACTTCCATGACTCTGCTCTGAATGGTGTGGACCTGATGTTGAGTGGTGCGCTGCTCTTGGGATTGTTTCATCCTTTCAACAACTGACAGGGGCTTCAACTGAGCCTGTATTATTTTTGCTTGCTGCTTCGCCTTTTGGAGATGTGACTCTATTGCCTTCAATTCTAGATTCTCAGTGAGTTTCTCATAAGTTTGGGCACTGCGATCACTTAGTTGCTTACATTCCATGGCAAGGGCCTTGATTCTTTCAACTGCGCTCTGGGAAGTTGCTTCTCTTTGCTCCCTTACATACTGCGGAGTGTCGGGCAATGTGCAGAGCTCCAAGTATGATATTCTTTGTTGTAGCTACTGGATAGCTTTCACGAGCTGCTCTACTTGATGCTCGACATGGTCTTATGCCTTTATCTCTAAGACTGTCACAGAGTGGAGTGCTCTATTGACTGCTTCTTTCACTTCGAGTTGCTCTGCGAGCAACTGTTCTTTTTCTTGTTGAATTTGTGCTTTCTCCTCTTCAAACTTGGTCTGGAGAGAAACCTTCTCCTGCTCTGCAAGTTAGCATTGTTCTACAAGTACTTATTTCACTTGCTTCAAGGCTTAGGTGGCTTATTCTATTTCTTCCTATGCATGACGAAGGCGAGCTTCGGTCGCATCAACTAGTATGCAGAGTTGGCTAGCTCATCTCCTAACTCTGGTTCTTTCAACGACAGTAGCGCAGTGGACACTGCGTGACTAGACTGAAGAGCCTATTGTACCCCTCAAAGTTTGACCTCGATTCTATCATAAATCTCCTCTTGCTTGGATTCCTACTTCTGCAAGATTTCTTGCAAGGTGTCATTTACAACTGCGGTGATGAAGTCAAAGTCATAAACAGTGAGCACAATTTGCATCTTGGTTAAGGTGGCTCTGGATTTCTTTCGGGAAGAGGGTTTTGGGGGAGAAACCTTCATCTTCTTCAAGGGATCATCCTCATCTCTAGGCCATGTTACTTCTCCTTGATTCTATTCATATTCTTTGCCATTTATCTCTTCTACTTCGTCATCACCCCCTCGGCTAGGTGATACTGAAGCAATATTTTCTGAGGCGTTGCTTAAGTCTTGGAATTCTTCGGTCTTCTTCCTTCTACTGGTTCCAGGTGTGTCATGTTATTTGTGAGTAGCCTTCGGGCTGTCAAGTTCGTGATCAGACATCTTTGTAGGGTTAGTGGGGATAAGGAAGTTTTCTAACCAGTCCTTAGTTATCTCCTCAAGGTCCTCTTCTGTGAGATCGTAGTACGACTAAAGCTCCTCCTTATGTTAGTCTACTTGCGTAGTAATATAGATGAAGTGTCGATCTGTGAGGAACTTCATGAGGGTTCGGAACCACTGTAGGGTGTTCGACGTCATGCGAGGTTCATCTTTGATAGCCCTCTTCAGCTGGAGATAGTACATATGAAAAATTGCGTTCGACTACCACTATTTTCCCATATCACTCGAGTACCAGAGTGTGGTGAACTTCACAACAAGCGGCTCAAACGACTCAATGTCCCAGAAGGTTGCACCTTCCGGCATCTCCCAAGAAAAAAACATGATGAGGATCAGGAGCCAGCTAAAGTGGAACTCATAGCCCTGATCCTGTGCTTCGCGACAGTCTAATTCCACTTGATTAACTAGGTACTTCACCCAGTTCATCTGTACGCCTTCCACTGATTTCCCTGCGAGGTCAACGAAAAAGCCCGTGGCCTGCGTGGGTCTGTTCTTCCTTACTAACTTTCCTGTGATTAATTGGCATGCTAGGCACACTGCACCATTCTAGATGGAAGCTACCTTGTAGCCTCGCGTCCCCTTCTCAACATCGTCGTATGTATCCTCAATCTTCTGTGCTAACGTGCGATATGTGGCTTTCCCTAGATATAAGTCCCGAGGGTCAGGTCCTTGCATACTCAATCTGAAAATCCTATGGATCAACATCAGATCGACTATGATATGGTGGTATAGCCATAAGTAGTCGCCATGGTAACATGAAAGTAGGAGCTTGACACAGACATTAAATTCCTAGTGCCTTCCAAAGTGTGGGATTTTCGTTACATTCAACAGGGTGGACTGCGCGAAGTTCATCATCCACGACTGGGGGATTATTTTCGAGTTCTTCCCCTTTGTCCTGGTCAAGTATTTATATGGGGTGAGCATACTATGGTTCTTGCGGTCTCCTAAGTTGAAGTCATTACGTTTCAATCTTGTCCTACTGTGCTCGAAAAGCGTGTATCCCCTCCGGGAGGTACGCAGTAACCATGGTGTACTCAAAATCTCTCGACACACTATCATGACTCATTGTGCCGGTTAAAGGTGGGATGTAGTCGGGTAATATGGTCGAGATTAGCTTCGCATTTTCTAGGTCATATCTATGCTTGGTTCTCTTTTCTGTGATGACTTGGGATGGTATGGATCTGCGAGAAATCAACGGAGAGGCTTGCACTCCTCTAGTCTGTTGTTCCTGAGTTTATTTTTTAAGGCTATAAAACATATCGTCAAGGCATCCGAAAAAGATTTTTATGATAAGACTTTAAAATAAAGAAACAAAGAAAGACTAGATCAGATTCAGTTTCTTAACTGTCTCTGTCTTGCTTCCCGTTGCTCTTGGATGCTAATGTCACGTTCAATAGCAGCCCACGATCTTTCTAACTCAGCCCTATTGGTCGTTGTTTGTAGAATAGTGTTAAATAAGTTTAAGGCAATGCTGGTTTGATCCTGAAGACCAGGTTATACGTTAGGTTGTTTGCCGTTAGGAACTGTCATGGGTGATAGGGTTTTAAAGGTTTGCAAATGGGTTTTTTATCAATAGGTTACTTCAGATTTTTAGAGTTGATATTAATGAGAATAAATTTGAAATCTAAAACAATAATGTAAAAACACATTCAAGGCTATTTCCTGGTTTTGTAACAATTTTGAAATTGTAAACAATGAAACACAACATAGAGAAATATAAGGCTTTTATCAAGAAAGAATCTTATACTTCAATTTACAATGATGAAAGAAAAACAAAATTTCTAACAGAGTTGAATATTAAGGAACAAAAAGTTTTACAGGTCTTAAAATTACTAAAGCAATTTCAGAGGAAAGACTGTAATACATTCAACATCCAAACCAATCTGAAATAATAAACAACAATGAATATAACTTCAAATCGATTTACTCGTTAGAAACACACATTAAAGGAAGATTTAACAAAGTATGATAAACAGGGGAAGAAACATAGTCACAAAATTGCAGGATCCAGAATCTTGTTTGCGGTTTATATTCCGATGAACTTCAAAGTTGATCTTACAAAAATTGGCCTTCTCCAAAATTTCTGAAGCCCTCTTTCAGCCTTTTGAAACTATATTTATACCTTTCTATCAAAGTTTTTCGTTGGTAACTAACCAACCTCCTAATATTACGGTTACATAAACTAATGTCAACCGTTTACAATAAAAATATTTACAAAATTTTAAATTTGCGTTGATGAGCTTTCTTTCTCTGCTTCAACGCATTGAACATATTTTCCCAAAAAGTTTACCAAGAACCTAGGAGCCTCAGGTACTTCATTTGCTTCAAAAGAGAAAAATTTTCTTTGTAAGCCTGGAAACTAGCTTTCTATTGTTTTCTCTGTGAATTTAACCTTTTCCAACTTTGAACTTGAAGCTATCATCCACTTATCTATTTCTGCAATGTTGACAGATTTAATATTTGAAATTTTTTCTTTCCTTTCTTCGAGTTCTTCTTTTGACTTCAGCTGATGCCTGGTAATGTTGACTTCGTCTAATAACCCAGAAAAACCATCTATCCCGATATTTACTGAATCTTTTTCAATAAGATTGAAGATCCTTTGACAATTCTCATTAATTCCTTTTGTAATTCCTTTATATTCTGCCAATTTTGATTCCCAAACTTTTATCAATATGTCTCCTTTTACTTGTTCCAAAATGGGTAATTTCTAGTTTTTTCCAATTTCTTCCTTTTGTAAAGATGTTATTACCTTTTGAAAAGAATTCCTTGCTGCTTTAGCTTCCTTTTCTTTCTGAACTACCTTTTCCATAGACCTATTTGACTCATGAAAATAGTTCTGGATGATTTCCATATTACAGAATAATTTTTGTTGTTCTTCCTCAATGTTTTCATATATCTCTGATGCTTGCATCTTAAAATGTTCAATTTCAATTACTTGATTGGTAATTGAAATAATCTTATCTTACAAAGATTTATTTTCATTTCCCAGTTTTTTCACTTGTTCTTGAGTAACCTGTATCATGTGTTTTGCCTCATCCAAATTTTTATTCAACTTTTGGATTTCTTGGATGTCTTTGAGTCTAGCTTGTTCTAGACCTTTTTGTATTCCCCAGCCAATAATTCTTTCATTTTCCTTTAATCTGTCCTGCAACTGCATTATTTCGCGATCCTTTTGCTCTAGCATAGTGGTTAGATTTCCTACAGAATACATGTTAGCTGATGCTATAGCACCCATGGTTCCTGCTAACTCTGTAGCGAATTCTCCTTCATTAAGTTTCTTTCCATCAATGATAATTTTATGTTTTTTTATTGTTCTTTCTCCTACAGGATGAATTTCCTGTTTCAAGACAACGCTTCTTTTTTTACTGAAAAAATAATCAGATGAAGGGATTTCATCTCTGGTGATTGGCTCTAAGTCACTTACATATAAAACTCCTTCATGAGGGGTTCCGAAAGTAGACTGTAGTGGAGTCAATGCTGTAATAGGACTGCCAAGTTCCTTTGAAGTTGTTCCTCCAACATTTTCTGGAATATCATCGAGAACTATTGGACTTGTTTTTATTCCTTTTCCCTTTTCTGTCTCTGGTTCTTTGGTTTGAGAACCCTCTGTATTCTGAGGAGGTATTTCAAGATCTTTCAACTTATCTTTGTCACTTGACTTATCCTGAATATCAGTTTCAAACCCCGGAGGAATTGTTTCTTGCTCTGGCAATGCAGTTGACATTTTGCCTTGTAAAATCTTTGGCAGACAACGTCGTCTATGTCTTTGAAAAGATTCAAACCCCATCTGTGCGTCAGGTGACAAGGTTTGCACTATGTTCTGCACTTCTTCATAAGACTTAGCATTTTTGAAAACGTTATCATAAACTGAAATTTCATGTTCATATGCTTTTAAATTACATTGTATGTAATGCCGACTGATTATTTGGTAAGGGTCGTGTTTCCTGTGCTCTATACTTGCTAATTTCACTTCATCCATCGACTCGGCTTCTGCCTTAGAATGGCCTATGTTTAATAAAACGATTTTTTCGATATAAACAGGAAAAAATGGTCATGCTTTTTTCTGCTGAGCTTTTAATTCTAACCCAATTCCACCATTGACTAGCTGATAAGCCACTTCTCTGCATATCAACCTATCTGGTAAAATTTTTGGGAGTGCGTGTGGCGGAATAGAACAGCCATAAACCCTAACATAGGAAAAATTTTCCTCAATGAACCAATCAGCAACTGACTTGAGGTTTTCTATGATGGTATTAGAAATGCGAGGAGGTTCGCATCCAAAGAATATTTTGTGCAGAGGGATAATTACATAATGACAAACCTCATAAAAAACATTTTTTGCATTTTCTTCCCAGAGAGTTGAGTGGTATTTATGAACAGGCTCTGAGCAAGAAACATTCCAACTCCAATTCATTAGTGGGAAAGGAGTCATAAAACAAATGGCATCCATGATATAAGCTGTCAATAAAAAGACACTGGTTTCCCTTTTGACCTAGCTGCTTTGTAATTCACAACCTCTGAAGTGATGTTATCTGACAAAATTTTGTGCCAATTAAAACTGCGTCCCTCTGAAACTTCCTCTAAGAAAGGTGTCCAATCTGCATGAAAATGACAAGGATCCTTTCTTCCAAAAAGTCTACATAACATCATTGCTACATAAACCATATATTCGTTTAAGGCAGCTGTGGCATAAATCCCATGTAAATCATCCCTAAACTTGTTTTCATCTCTGGCCCATCCTCTAATCATGTCAGGGTATGTTTGGCCCGCTTCAATGCATTCTTTTTTTTGAAATGCGGCTACAAACTCGGAATTAAAAGTGTGTCTATAATTGGGCGAGAGCTTATACATTACTTGAATATGTTCAGGCCTGAATGAGCCGATAACAGCTCCTTGCTCGTTCAGAATACTTCTGGTCGGGACATCTACTTTATCCAAAGCCCAGGCGATCATATCGGTATATGACACAAGTCTCGGACGTGCAGCAACCTTATGAAGCTCAGTCTCGGCAATATCTCGGAGGTGATTTTCTGAATCAGTGGCTGCATATTTAAGCTCATCCTCCAGTTTTTCGGAAATTCCATGTCATGATTTAACAGAGTGTACTCCGAATGCAATAGTATCGGAGATAATATCTCCTTCTGGTTGATCTTCATTTTTCTTTGACGCTTTTTTGGGTGCCATAGCTCTGTGTTTATCTTGAAAACCTGTAACAGAGAGTAATTTAGCTTTGAAATGATAATATAGACATTTCAAAAATTTACTTCGAATATATCATAAAAGCATTGAGATTTGTACCTCTGTTATGAAATTAAGGATCTTAAATGCAAAAAATATTTCCAAAGATATGCATTTAATGTTTGTACTTATGCTTTCTCGGTGTTTTCAAATATAATAGAAATTTACTAAATCGGAGAATGACGCTTTAAAGAATTCAAAGAAAGTTTAACTTTAAACCTTGTTTAGAAGGATGATTAATTAGCGTTGATCTTGAATTAAATTTGAAAATCTGCTTTTCGGAGTTTTGACATTTTTGATGTCAAGGAAACATGTCATCGAAGAACCCCAATTGCCGAAATCGCGATTTATAATTTTAAATTAAAATGTTTTCATTATCTTAATTAATCAAGTTTAGACTTTTTCGAGATTTCGTTAATCGGAGGATCGGGGATCGGGATTTCGGGAAAAATGATAACATGAAACATGCTTCTCACAAAATCGTGAATCCCGATATCGCGATGTAATTAATTAACACTTAATCATTTTTAGCGGTAATTAAATCAATTCAAAACTTTAATTAAGGATTAACTGTATCGTGAAATCGGAAAATCGGGAAACACGATGACAAGATTATTTGATTTCACAAAACCGCGAATCCCGATTTCACGATGTGATTAACTTAATGTTTAAACCCTTTTTAATTCTGAATTAAGTAAATTACGTTTTAATTGAGTTTTAAAGTATCAGGAAATAGGGAATCGGGATTTCGCAATTCAATTTACATTAAACATTTGTTCATGCAAAACTCTGAATCCCGATATTCCGATTTAAATAAAAATTCCTTAAATTTTAAATTACTGCCTATTTAAAAGATCGTTTGAAAAAGTGTTGAAAAACTTATGTTCATTTAGATTTTTTCCATTATTTGTCTAAAAATAAACCATAAAAGGCATCGCAAATTCATCGGTGATGAAATTTTTGCTTTAGGAAATTTGAAAAATTCAAAGACTCAAAAATACAAATCTTTGATCTTTAAAAATAATAAAAAATAAAAAATCAAGGTCTGTTTCAACATAGGCTCCAACTGGGGACCTCGTCTCCCTGCGGAACGAGGAGAACATGCAGACTCAGTGCCTTCATTGGGTAATGGGGTCAAGGGTTTATCTCTGATAAACTGATCAAGGAGTAGGAAAAGAGAATACATAAAGTCTTTGAAAACCTTTTTCAAAACTTCTCACTTATTTGAAATTCAGTTATAGTCTTCTTCAAAATTCTCCTTCTTGTTCCAAAATTGAGTTAGTATTGAGATGATTAGAACAATCTTTAGAAACTCAACAGATTATTGAACATTTCAGCTTGCATCAATCGAAATAAAATTCATAATTTTAAAACTGGGAAGCTTTATTTTGACTTAAGATGAATATCCAGTTTTTGAAAAATTGATAACTAGAATAGAATTATAGATAAGTATGACAACCTTACAGATACCTCAGACATTGCTTCACTGAAAGCAGGCCTGTTCAGTACCCCGGTGAAGTTATCTATCCCTTTTTACTGAATTTCCTTTCACCGCTTCGAGTGCTTATTTTATGCTCAGACATTGCTTCACTGCCAGCGGGCCTATTCAGTACCCTTGTGAAGTTATCTATTTATTTTTAGACGAGGGCAATTATTTAAATGAATTTCCTTTCATCATCTGTATGACTAGATGGGGGCAATCAATTATGAATTTCCTTTCACCATCTGTCTTATAATTAGCTTATGCTTACGAAGCGGGGGCAATCAGTGATATTTAATATATCAGGGGTGGTGATCTGTGTAAAATTTTATAATAAAGATTTGTCAATTTGTTTTGGTTATTCTAGACCAATTTTTCTCAACCTTCAAAACTTCTTAGTCTGTAGAGAAAAAGGGAAAAATATTTTCAGGGGATTTTCTTTTGAGCAAGCTTAAAAGTTCAGACAAACTGTTAAGAAACTTAAGATATTTAGAGTTAATCTCAAACCTAACCATTTTTAGTCAGAGAGAATAATCATGAAAACTGACCAAACTGAATTCAATCATTTGATGATTTTCAAAGTTGATACAAAATCTTTTCAACTCTGATACAAAGTTTTTAAAATATAAAAGATAATACTGAGGATATTAAATGAGACTTTTCAACAATTTATAAACCAGAATACCTCAGGCATAATTTCAAAAATAAATGTGGATTGGATTTTTATTTTTTTTAACAAAGTAGTTTTTCAAAAATTTGAGAAAGAAACCGGTATATACAAATTTATTTTATTTTATTTTATTTTTATTTATTTATTTATTATTATTATTTTTATTTATTTATTTATTTATTTTTATTTTTTATTCCATGTAATGCTTTAAGAGTCGTGCATTAACAGGGACATTTAGGATCTTACCATCTAAATTTTCCAGTAAAAAAGAGTTTTTATCTTCAGAAGATGATATTTTAAAGGGTCCATACTAGATGTGATCAAATTTACCGTTTTTTCCCGAATCTTCCTTTCGAGCATCCCACCTCAAAACTAGATCTCCAGGAAGAAAGTTTATGTTCTTGGCCTTGCGATCAAATAACATCTTCATATTATCCTGGTACTTCTGTAGCTTTTCATCTATTACATCCCTCTGTTGTTGAACTTCAATCAGCTGGTTTATCCTTCTAGTGATAGGATTTGGCTCTTCCTTCTCATCCTGCCACAATTTCATCACAGGAAGTGCTAAGTTTATGGGCAATACTACATCTGTTCCATAAACCATTTGAAATAGTGAAGTACCGATAGAATTCTTCGTTCCTATCCGATTTTCCCATAAAGCATACTTTAAATGTAAGTGCCAAGATTTTTTGTTTTCATTTAAGACTTTCTTAATTATACTGATCAAACTCTTATTAGAAGATTCAGCCAGACCATTTCCTTGTGGATAGTAAGTTGTGGAATGTCCTAGCACAATATTGTATTTCTGGCAAAAGCTGACCATTGCCATAGACTTGAAATCCTGTGCATTATCTATGACTATCTTTCTAGGACAGCCAAATCTTGCCAATATATTCTCTTCCAAAAAGTCTATAACCACTGAATCAGTGGCCTTCCTTGTAGGGATCGCTTCCACCCACTTGGTGAAATAATTCGTGGCAGTGAGAATCCACCTATGTTGTGCACTTGAATGGGGATTTATCTCACCAATGAAATCAATCCCCCATTGCTGGAAAGGAGCTTCTGTTTTGACTGGGACTAACGGCATAGCTGGTAACTTATGTTTTCCAGTCAAAAATTGGCAAGGGTTACAAGCTCTTACCTTAGCATTTACATCAGGGAAAAGTTTAGGCCAGTAATAACCAACCCTTGAGATTTTATATGTCATTTCTCTCCAAGCATGATGCCCTCCACAGACCCCTTCATGAAACTGACTTATAACTTCCTCTGTTTCTGATTCAACCATACAAACTAAGAGGAAACCAAGCGGGTCTTTCCAGTATAATTTTTTCTCGAAAATGCAGTATTTAACTGCATGCATTTTCAGTGTTCTAGCTTTGGAAGGTGAAAAATCATCTGGACATTTCAAAGTTAATAAATATGTTACTATATCCTTATACCAATCCGACGAAACGAATATGTCCTCAATCTTGTCTTCAACTATTTGATCATCAATTTCATTCACATCTATCCATCCGCCTTCCTCTTGAGCGTTGTTTATCCCAAGAGCCTGAAAATTAGATTCAGCTAGAAGTCTAGCTAAACCCTGTCCTTTTACTAATTTAGTTGGTTTAACCTCCAAGTCAAATTCCTGAATTTTTGCAAGCCATCTACCTCTTTTACCATCACTGTCTTCTTGAACTAAGATATCCTTTACAGCACTGGTAGGTACATATGCAATGATTTTGGAATGTAATACATACGTTCTAAAATCCTTCAATGCTTTAACCATTGTGTAAGCTTGCTTTTCCATTATATTGTATTTAAGCTCAGCGTCTCGGAGGCTTTTACTAAAGAAGGCGATGGGTTGCTCAAAACCTTCTTCATTCTTCTGGAGGAGAACAGCAGCAAGCATATGTTCTGAGGCAAATGAAAAAATGAGGAAATCCTTAAGATAATCTGGACTTGCTAGTACCAGTGCCTCACTTATAACTTTTTTAATGTGGGAAAATGATGCCTTTGCTTCTGCTGTCCACTTAACTTCGTTGTTCTTTCTGAGCATATCTGTAATCAATTTAACAATCTCAGCAAAGTTAGGAACAAATCTTCTCAAAAAGTTTATTTTTCCTAAAAAAGATTGAATTTCTTTAACATTTCTAGGAATAGCTAATGTTTCTATGGCCTCTACTCTCTTAGGATCGATTCTGATTCCATCTCGAGATACTATATGACCCAACAACTTGCCTTCCTGCATGGCGAAATGAGATTTTTTAGGATTTAATGAAAGACCAAACTTACGACATTTTTCAAAAGTTTGTTTTAAATGAATTATATGATCTTCATCTGATTTCGAAAAAACAGTAAGGTCATCCAGATATATAACTACAAACTTATCTCGTTCGCCGAAAAAAGCAATATCCATTGCTCGTTGAAAAGTGGCTCTTGCATTCATTAATCCAAATGACATTTTATCATACATAAATGTACCCCAAGGAGTGGTGAATGCAGTTTTTTCCTTATCAGGCTCACTAACAACAATTTGATTATATCCTGAAAAACCATCAATCATGGACATCCTAGTAGCCCCTTCTACTTTTTCAAGAACGTGATCCATTTTTGGTGGAGGATAGTTGTCTTTAAGAGAAGATTTATTTAAATTTCTAAAGTCAACGCATAATCTGATTTCCCCATTTTTCTTTCTCACTGGTACTAGATTAGCAACCCAATCAGAATATCTTAAGGGAACGATAATCTTAGCGTCTAAAAACTTTTTAACTTCTTTCTAAATGACATGTAATAGGATCGGGTTAAACTGTCTCAGTTTTTGCTTGAAAGGTTTGACACCTGGTTTAAGTGGTATTTTATGTTCTATCACTGAAGTGTCATATGTTTTCAAATCTTCGTATGACCATGCAAACACATCTTTATATTTTTTCAACAACTCTGAGTATTTTTTTTTATTTTCTACTGATAAAAATTTAGACAACTTAACCATTTTGGGATTATCTACAGTTCCTATGTTACAATCTTCAACCTCTTGTGGTTGAGGTTGTAGAGTAGTTTTAGAAGGAATGTCATCTTTATTAAAGAGTCTTTCCAAAGGAATTAGACCTTTGGGGATTTGATTGTTTTTTAGAACAAGCATCCGGTGGTTAGTTATTTTATCATGAAACTCTTTTGCATCTTCCCCTTCCTGCATGATCCAAATAGGATCATTTTGATTCTCCTGATCATTATATGTTTCTGAAAATTCATCTAAAGATTCAAGAAACTTTCTAAGTTGCTCATCGTCTCCGAAAACTTGCCAATGTTGTACATTATCAGGTATGGAAGGACGATGTCTCATTTGAATATGGTATTTTAAATTAAAAGTCGTCGGGGGTGTAAACGTTGATGCAGCTTTAGCTAAAGCATCAGCTTGTTGGTTTTCGGATCTAGGGACGAAATGAAAATTCACAGAAGAGAAGAAATTTTCAATTAAATCCCATACACAATTTCTATAAGACCTTAATCTAGGATGTTTAGCTTGATATTGCCGATTTACTTGTTTTATGATTAATTCAGCATCACCGAAGACTTCAATATTTTTAATTTTCATTTTTCATGCAGCTTATAAGCCAAGTACTAGAGCCTCATATTCACATACATTATTTGTACAGTCTATATACCACTGGAGCCTATAAGAAAAAGGGATCACAAATTGATCATCAGGGGCAATAAGGATTACTCCAGCCCCAGCTCCAAGATAGGAGGAAGCACCATCAAAAAACATTTTCCATGTGCCAGTATTATATACATTTTCTTTTATTTCATTTTTTTGAATTTTTTCTTCTGTATCTTTATCATCTACATCTATCTCAAAATCATCATCTAACGATAATATACAGGTCCCTAAATCTTGGTCGGCAATATACACTAGATGATTGTTAGGATTTTTTGGGTCACTTACAATGAATGCCATCCGAGTCTCCCTGTAAAGATGAGTGAATTGTCCTCCGAAAATAGGGATTGTAGCGTATGTCATATCTAACTGGAGAGATCCTCCAAGCTTAGCGCCCCATGATCTAGATAGTAGCATTTCATATTTTGGGGGAATATCTGCGACTACTACATCCATAAGGATACTTTTAGCGGGTATCTAGGCCAAGTTAACCACTAGGTCTTTAATCATCCCTATGCATTTAAATTTTCTCGAATCAAATGAATACAAATCACCATAGGGTCTTGTGACTTCGAGACCAAGTTTTTCCATTATTGCTTTAGGCATAACATTATGAGAAGCTCCAGAATCCAACATGCAGTTATGTAAAAGGTGATAAAAAATAGTTAGTGTGATATAAAAAGGAGCCACTGTATCTCTTGCCCCTTCGACATGTGGACCGAAAACTATGATAGGTTTATCATCTTCTAAGTTAATTGTGTCGGCTTGACTTTCCTTTTCAGAAAAATTAATCATTTTGGCTATTTGTTTTCGGTATACTGGATTTTTAGCTAATTCGACAAGGGGGATAGGAATTTTGATCTTGCTTATTTCGTTTTCCAAGTTAAAGTTGCCTAGGTCCTTGTCATTCTCAATGTGTGGGGCTTCCATAACTTTTTTCTCAGTTTTACGTTGTGATGTAACCTTATTTTCTTTTATCGGAGCTTGTGTATTTACAGGGGTTGTTCCTACTGGCTCTAACTGTACAGGGTTATCAGTTGAATTTCTTTTTGCAAACTGTTTATCTGCAACTTTCGGGTTTACTCCATCTGTATCATTTCTCAGCAAAACCTTTTTTGTTTGAACATTAGGGAGATTTTTATTTCTCGGTCTTAGATTATATTTTCCCTGCAAATCAACAATAATATCATCTGCAATACTTTGATATGTATGATTATCAGTGGCATTATTGCTAACTTTATCTTCTGATTTACTTTCTTTAATCAAAGATGCTTCATAATCCTGTCTAGATAAATAAGGATACCTATTATCATCACCAAGATTACTAATATCTTCATCCAATTCTTCAAAATCGCCAAAATCTTCTTCTCCAATATAATCTTCACTTTTAAAAGGTTCTTGAATTTTTTGATCTTCATTTTTTATTGTTTTATGTGGTCCTTGAGGTTCAGGATTTTTTCGGAAATCTTTTCTGGGAAAATTATCTCTTCTAGGTTTTTCTAGCTCCATTTTCGAAATTTTGTTTGAAAGTTGCTGAATGACCCTAGCCATCTCTTCTATTCTATCTCCAGCAGATTTTCCTGACCCTGAAGGTCCACCTTGTTCTTTAAATTTTTTATTTTCTTTATTTACGTTTTCAGTCTTTGCTTTAAGCTTCCCTGATGCCATCATATTGGATTCGATTTCAACTGCATCATCTTGCATTTTAGGGAGATCTAATGATCTTCTCTCCCTCAATAGTAAAACAAAGTCAGGATCAAAAGCACCAGCATAAGTTACTTTGGCTGAAGGTTGTGAAGGTTTAACTTCAGCTGGAATTTTATTGTATAATTTATTAAACCTTTGTGTGAATTCCAGCACTGACTTAGAGTTTTTCTTTTTTAGGGCTCCGAATTCGGTTAGATAGTAGAGGTGATCTTTCCTCTCACCCCATTGTCTGATGAATGCACTCTCAATCTCTTCATAAGATCTTAACGATCCAGCTGGTAAGGATCGAAACCAAGTTCTCACCTGTCCTTCAAAAGTTTGGACAAGTAATATGGAATAAACATCTTCATGTTCTATCCCAAGTATATCTGCAAATTGATCGAAAAAGTTGATATGTTCTTGTGCAGTCAAATCACCCTCCCCTGTAAATTTTGGGAGGCTCTTCATATAGTTCTCAGGGAGATCATGAAGAGGAGCAGGAAGAACTAGGGGAGCATATCTAGCAGCCACTTTGGCAAAAATCCCGAGAACTGGTATTTGACCACCTCCAGGAGCACCACCTCCACCTCCAGCACCTCCTTGTGCCGCCATGGTTAGGTTTGGGACTGAAGTTGGGACAGTGTGTGGAGAAGATTCTTGGAAAACTGGGGACAAAACTTCGAGAAAATAAAAAGTATCAAAAGAGGGGGGAAGTGAAAGTGATATTTCAAAGGTTTCCGATGAATTTGATTGTGTAAAATTAGGTTGATTTGTAGAATAAGTTGATAAAAGGATTTGTTTAATTGATTTTCTTGATTTTAATATTTTTTCCGGATTAGAGACTGGCAAGGTCTGTTTGGTATCCAGGTTTTTTCTGGTGTTCTTACGGCTACTAGCCAGTTTATTTTAATGTGGAGTCGCCAAGTGAAAGATAGTTTAGCCTTAGAAAGTTTTATGTTCTTGTTCACTATCAACAACAGAAAGTGTCAATGTCGTTCTTCCCAGGGAAATAATTCGTTTCTTCGATCCCCAACAACGACGCCAAAAAGATGTTGTTCCTGAGTTTATGTTTTAAGGCTATAAAACATACCATCAAGGCATCTGAAAACGATTTTTATGATAAGACTTTAAAATAAAGAAACAAAGAAAGGCTAGATCAGATTCAGTTTCTTAACTGTCTCTGTCTTGCTTCCCGTTGCTCTTGGATGCTAATGTCACGTTCAATAGCAGCCCACGATCTTTCTAACTCAGCCCTATTGGTCGCTGTTTGTAGAATAGTGTTAAATAAGTTTAAGACAATGCTGGTTTGATCCTGAAGATCAGGTTCTACGTTAGGTTGTCTGCCGTTAGGAACTGTCATGGGTGATAGGGTTTTAAAGGTTTGCAAATGGGTTTTTTATCAATTGGTTACTTCAGATTTTCAGAGTTGATATTAATGAGAATAACTTTGAAATCTAAAACAGTAATGTAAAAACACATTCAAGGCCGTTTCTTGGTTTTGTAACAATTTTGAAATTGTAAACAACGAAACACAACACAGAGAAATATAAGGCTTTTATTAAGAAATAATCTTATACTTCAATTTACAATGATGAAAGAAAAACAAAATTTCTAATAGAGTTGAATATTAAGGAACATAAAGTTTTACAGGTCTTAAAATTACTAAAGCAATTTCAGAGGAAAGACTATAATACATTCAACATCCAAACCAATCTGAAATAATAAACAACAATGAATATAACTTCAAATCGATTTACTCGTTAGAAACACACATTAAAGGAAGATTTAACAAAGTATGATAAACAGGGGAAGAAACATAGTCACAAAATTGCAGGATCCAGAATCTTGTTTGCGGTTTATATTCCGATGAACTTCAAAGTTGATCTTACAAAAATTGGCCTTCTCCAAAATGTCTGAAGCCCTCTTTCAGCCTTTTGAAACTATATTTATACCTTTCTATCAAAGTTTTTCGTTGGTAACTAACCAACCTCATAATATTACGGTTACATAAACTAATGTCAACCGTTTACAATAAAAATATTTACAAAATTTTAAATTTGCGTTGATGAGCTTTCTTTCTCTGCTTCAACGCATTGAACATATTTTCCCAAAAATTTTACCAAGACCCTAGGAGCCTCAGGTACTTCATTTTCTTCAAAAGAGAAAAATTTTCTTTGTAAGCCTGGAAACTAGCTTTCTATTGTTTTCTCTGTGAATTTAACCTTTTCCAACTTTGAACTAGAAGCTATCATCCACTTATCTATTTCTACAATGTTGACCGATTTAATATTTGAAATTTTTGTTTTCCTTTCTTCGAGTTCTTCTTTTGACTTCAGCTGATGCCTGGTAATGTTGACTTCGTCTAATAATTCAGAAAAACCACCTATCCCGATATTTACTGAATCTTTTTCAATAAGATTGAAGATCCTTTGACAATCCTCATTAATTCCTTTATATTCTGCCAATTTTGATTCCCAAACTTTTATTAGTATGTCTCCTTTTACTTGTTCCGAAATGGGTAATTTCTGTTTTTTTCCAATTTCTTCCTTTTGTAAAGATGTTATTACCTTTTGAAAAGAATTCCTTGCTGCTTTAGCTTCATTTTCTTTCTGAACTACCTTTTCCATAGACCTATTTGACTCATGAAAATAGTTCTGGATGATTTCCAGATTACATAATATTTTTTGTTGTTCTTCCTCAATGTTTGCATATATCTTTGATGCTTGCGTCTTAAAATGTTCAATTTCAATTACTTGATTGGTAATTGAAATAATCTTATCTTGCAAAGATTTATTTTCATTTCCCAGTTTTTGAACTTGTTCTTGAGTAACCTGTATCATGTGTTTTGCCTCATCCAAATTTTTATTCAACTTTTGGATTTCTTGGATGTCTTTGATTCTAGCTTGTTCTAGACCTTTTTGTATTCCCTAGCCAATAATTCTTTCATTTTCCTTTAATCTGTCCTGTAACTGCATTATTTCGTGATCCTTTTTCTCTAGCATAGTGGTTAGATTTCCTACAGAATACATGTTAGTTGATGCTATAGTACCCATGGTTCCTGTTAACTCTGTAGCGAATTCTCCTTCATTAAGTTTCTTTCCATCAATGATAATTTTATGGTTTTTGATTTTTCTTTCTCCTACAGGATGAATTTCCTGTTTCAAGACAACTCTTCTTTTTTTACTGAAAAAATAATCAGATGAAGGGATTTCATCTCTGGTGATTGGCTCTAAGTCACTTACATATAAAACTCCTTCATGAGGGGTTCCGAAAGTAGACTATAGTGGAGTCAATGCTGTAATAGGACTGCCAAGTTCCTTTGAAGTTGTTCCTCCAACATTTTCTGGAATATCATTGAGAACTATTGGACTTGTTTCTATTCCTTTTCCCTTTTCTGTCTCTGGTTCTTTGGTCTGAGAAGCCTCTGTATTCTGAGGAGGTATTTCAAGATCTTTCAACTTATCTTTGTCACTTGACTTATCCTGAATATCAGTTTCAAACACTGGAGGAATTGTTTCTTGCTCTAGCAATGCAGTTGACATTTCGCCTTGTAAAATCTTTGGCAGACAGTGTCGTCTATGTATTTGAAAAGATTCAAACCCCACCTGTGCGTCAGGTGACAAGGTTTGCACTATGTTCTGCACTTCTTCATAAGACTTAGCATTTATGAAAACATCATCGTAAATTGAAATTTCATGTTCATATGCTTTTAAATTACATTGTATGTAATGCCGACTGATTATTTGGTAAGGGTCGTGTTTCCTGTGCTCTATACTTGCTAATTTCACTTCGTCCATCGACTCGGCTTCTGCCTTAGAATGGCCTATGTTTAATAAAACGAATTTTCTGATATAAACAGGAAAATATGGCCATGTTTTTTTCTGCTGAGCTTTTAATTCTAACCCAATTCCACCATTGACTAGCTGATAAGCCACTTCTCTACATATCAACCTGTCTGGTAAAAATTTTGGGAGTGCATGTGGCGGAATAGAACAACCATAAACCCTAACATAGGAAAAATTTTCCTCAATGAACCAATCAACAACTGCCTTGAGGTTTTCTATGATGGTATTAGAAATGCGAGGAGGTTCGCATCCAAAGAATATTTTGTGCAGAGGGATAATTACATAATGACAAACCTCATAAAAAACATTTTTTGCATTTTCTTCCCAGAGAGCTGAGTGGTATTTATGAACAGGCTCTAAGCAAGAAACATTCCAACTCCAATTCATTAGTGGGAAAGGAGTCATAAAACAAATGGCATCCATGATATAAGCTAACATATAAAAAGACACTGGTTTCCCTTTTGACCTAGTTGCTTTGTAATTCACAACCTCTGAAGTGATGTTATCTGACAAAATTTTGTGCCAATTAAAACTGCGTCCCTCTGAAACTTCCTCTAAGAAAGGTGTCCAATCTGCATGAAAATGACAAGGATCCTTTCTTCCAAAAAGTCTACATAACATCATTGCTACATAAACCATATATTCGTTTAAGGCCGCTGTGGCATAAATCCCATGTAAATTAGCCCTAAACTTGTTTTCATCTCTGGCCCATCCTCTAATCATGTCAGGGTATGTTTGGCCCGCTTCAATGCATTCTTTTTTTTTAAATGCGGCTACAAACTCAGAATTAAAAGTGTCTATAATTGGGCGAGAGCTTATACATTACTTGAATATGTTCAGGCCTGAATGAGCCGATAACAACTCCTTGCTCGTTCAGAATACTTCTGGTCGGGACATCTACTTTATCCAAAGCCCAGGCGATCATATCGGTATATGACACAAGTCTCGGACATGCAACAACCTTATGAAGCTCAGTCTCGGCAATATCTCGGAGGTGATTTTCTGGATCAGTGGTTGCATATTTAAGCTCATCCTCCAGTTTTTCGGAAATTCCATGTCATGATTTAACAGAGTGTACTCCGGATGCAGTAGTATCGGAGATAATATCTCCTTCTGGTTGATCTTCATTTTTCTTTGACGCTTTTTTGGGTGCCATAGCTCTGTGTTTATCTTGAAAACCTGTAACAGAGAGTAATTTAGCTTTGAAATGATAATATAGACGTTTCAAAAATTTACTTCGAATATATCATAAAAGCATTGAGATTTGTACCTCTGTTATGAAATTAAGGATCTTAAATGCAAAAGATCTTTCCAAAGATATGCATTTAATGTTTGTACTTATGTTTTCTCGGTGTTTTCAAATATAATAGAAATTTACTAAATCGGAGAATGACGCTTTAAAGAATTCAAAGAAAATTTAACTTTAAACCTTGTTTAGAAGGATGATTAATTAGCGTTGATCTTGAATTAAATTTGAAAATCTGCTTTTCGGAGTTTCGACATTTTTGATGTCAAGGAAACATGTCGTCGAAGAACCCCGATTGCCGAAATCGCGATGTATAATTTTAAATTAAAATGTTTTCATTATCTTAATTAATCAAGTTTAGACCTTTTCGGGATTTCGTTAATCGGAGGATCGGGGATCAGGATTTCGGGAAAAATGATAACATGAAACATGCTTCTCACAAAACCACGAATCCCGATATCGCGATGTAATTAATTAACACTTAATCATTTTTAGTGGTAATTAAATCAATTCAAAACTTTAATTAAGGATTAACTGTATCGTGAAATCGGGAAACACGATGACAAGATTATTTGATTTCACAAAACCACGAATCCCGATTTCACGATGTGATTAACTTAATGTTTAAACCCTTTTTAATTCTGAATTAAGTAAATTACATTTTAATTGAGTTTTAAAGTATCGGGAAATAGGGAATCGAGATTTCGCAATTCAATTTACATTAAACATTTGTTCATGCAAAACTCTGAATCCCGATATTCCGATTTAAATAAAAATTCCTTAAATTTTAAATTACTGCCTGTTTAAAAGATCGCTTGAAAAAGTGTTGGAAAACTTATGTTCATTTAGATTTTTTCCATTATTTGTCTAAAAATAAACCATAAAAGGCATCGCGAATTCATCGGTGATGAAATTTTTTCTTTAGGAAATTTGAAAAATTCAAAGACTCAAAAATACAAATCTTTGATCTTTAAAAAAAAAAAAAAAAAAATCAAGGTCTGTTTCAACATCGTCGATGATGCTTGTATACCCACATACATTACTCTTACAGACATTATAGTTTTAGTCATGAGGTCGATGAGTACCTCCTTCACAGACTCTTCGACTGCGCTAAGTTCTTTGGACATACACACTCGTAGTTGAATATATCAGGTTTGAAGAATAACTACTCAATGCAACGGGATGGATGGATGAGTGCACAAAACAATAGAACTGGTGATGATATTACTAATCACAGTGCGGTAGCAATGAGTCCTCTCTGATACAATTCACAAAAGTGTTCTCGGTGCAACAGTCGACAGAATAAGTAGATAACTAGGCAATGGATCTCTCCAATGGGCAAGAAGCCTTAATTAATTCAGTTCGGTCCGTTACGACACGGTCCCAATGGTCTGATTGTGGGCTTTCTGACCATAAATGTCGTTCTACATGTTCAGGGTATCGGTCTAACGGTTATACTGTTCCCAACGACTATATTTCTTTGCCATGGCGAAGTTCCATGAGACGTTGTTTTGATATCTCGGTGAAGTCTAGTTTTTTAAATTTTCCTTCTGCGAAATTCCCTCTGGAACTTTCTGTAACTTTTCGATCTTTGATCTCTTCTTGCTTAGTTTTGTAGCCTGATTTCAAGTGAGCTTTGTCTTGATATTCCTCTTTCCATTTTGATTCTTATATCCTTTTGGCATAGTAACTTTGCGTTGTTGAGATTCTTTCCTAGGATTCAAGGGAAATACTTCTTCTCTATCTAGGGTAGGTGCTTCAGTCTTCTGTGAGTCTTCTTGTGTTCTTCCAATTTTGACATCCAAGTCTCTGGTTTTAAATAGCTTCGATCTGCTCTCCTTTTCTTCAATTAAGTGTGCAATCCTCCTAGTCATGAAATATTTTAATTTTTTTTTTTCTGTTCTGTTCTAAGACCTTCTTCTTTCCTTCTGGCCCGATCCCCCTCAATCCAAGGTTTTCCTAGTAATATAGAAAATGGGGCGCTGTTCTTAATAAACTTAACAACCTCAAAATATTATTTCTTCGAAGTTCCATGAGCACTCATAGATATCTGGGTAAGTATTCCACACAGGGTTATCAACTTTCCTCTAAATAATTCTATTCCTCCCAATGAAAGAATCATAACAGGCTTTCCCAAAATTTTCCAAGTTCTTTTTGTCATGATATTCACCTGTGTTTCTTCATCTAAAGTACAGTCGATGTCGAAGTCTCCTATTCTTACTTCTATTTTCTCTTTCTCTTTTAAGATCTTTGATATATTAGTATCTCGGTGGTCATATAGGGTTTATTTGATCTGTAATAGTACAGTCTCTGATTCCTTCTGAGGTTCTGCCATGGTCTTAGTTTCTTGACCTTTCTTGGGGCCTACCTGTTCCATATTCATTCTTTCAAGTTTAGCAATCATTCTAGGGCAATCTAAAACTTCATGGTCCATAGATTTACAACAAAGACAATTGGGTCTTCTACCAGGGCATTCCTTAGCAAGATGTCCTGGTCTTTTGCAACTGTAACAAAGAGTTAATCCTCTCTTTCTCTTAAATGATCCCCATTCCTGTACTGCGCACTAGGGTCATGGTAGCTAACCTGCAAAAAATTCTTTCTAGGATATTTCATCCATTTATTAGTCCAAACGTTCTTTCTATGCATAGAAATAACATATCTTCCACTATTCTTATCAGATCTACTCATATCAAATCCATTTTCTTCTAGCTACGCCTTAGTTTTCAGGCTAGGACAAAATTGATCAAACATTCCTAGATCCATATTCTTGAAACAAAAATTTCCACTTATCTTACTTTCGACAGAGCACAAAGCTTCCATATCTAAAACTTTTAACTATTCTTACCTCTATCAGAGCACAAAGAATTCAGATCTTACCTCTTTTCTTCAGATCTACCTCCTTCCTTATCACAGAGCTTCGCAAGTCAAGCAACAGATCTACGCACATAGATTTCTTTCTTTTCCTCAGTTTCCAACAATCATAGTTTCAGTTCAGATCTTCACACAAAGCTTCTTCTTCCTCAGTTTCGAGCAATCACAGTTTCAAGTTCATATCTTCGCACAAAGCTTCTTCTTCCTCAGTTCCCAACAGTCACAGTTTCAGGTCCCGACAACGGAACCATTTGTTGGCACAGGGGTAGACCTGGGGTTCAATTTTACAACAACACACCAACAAAACCTTAACTACCGGCCCTTTCAGCATCACCCGTGAAGCAGATGAAGTCTCACCCGAGGTAGAAGCAGGGGTGGTTGCAGGACTCAGATGTCTGCAACCTTAGCTGGGACACAGATCTGTGATTATAACACCTTATCAAAGCACTTAACAATTACAGTTCATCAGTATTAAACCAATATCTACTTCATAGACAAACCCTAATTACAGAGCATCGTAGTATTCAACTAGATCTAGTATGTTCAAGAACTAAGCACATCCACATAGGTCAGATCTAACATTCATCCATATTATTAAGCATGTAGCATCAACAGATCTATCTATCATTCATCTATATCAAAGAATCTAAACAAGTAAACACATAAACACATCAATACATTACACAAAGCAACCATAACACAAGATATACGTGGTTCACCCCCACCCTGGGGCTACATCCACAAACTTTTCATCTTCTTTATTAGCTTATTTCAATCTTCTTACGTGCATAAAGCCTCAAGATCAACTTCGCATAAGATAGGAGATCTGCACACTCTTCGCTAGATCCTCCTTCCCTGAGTTATAACACAAATCCTTCCACAGTCTCTTACAATCACGTGCACTTAGCTTTGCAAGCCTCACACAGTATGCACAAAGCGCTTACAACTATTACTTGCACTTAGCAAAACTTACAACCCTTTGATCACATAGATTGAACTCTATCACTTAGCACACTTAGACCCTTCTTACATCACCTAGCTTTCTATTTATACATTACAAAATCGGGCCTAAACATGGGTAAACCCATGGGCCGACATTCACATACCTGTTACATAATCCCAAAACCCAAAAATCCCTAAAGAGGGGTTGAGATCCCGCGATCTCCGCTTCATCTTGTGCTCCACCTTCGACAGCCTATCAAAGTCCCAAAAATAGGTCAAACACGACCAAGAATCATCAAAACTTGGTCAAGGACCAACAATTTTATATTTCATTTTTCTCTACTTGCATATTGATTTCATGTTTAGTTTATAAATTTTTGAAAAATGATAAAATTTTGTTTTCTATATTAGTTTTCATTTTTTACTTTGATATATATGGACGAAGGGTGATAGAACTATTATCCCCATTTTGTGGATAACTAATGAGATTATGTCTCGAGGCCCTCAGGTTGTAGATATGGAGTGCCATCATTACCCTTTTACATAGGTGACCACGTGACCACCATTACCCTTTTGCATATATGGAAACCCCTCTCACCACCACAGATGGTCACATATTTCTAGATAGCATCCACCACATCATCTGGATTCCAGAAGGCAGTGGGCCTTGCTCCATGAGGTATAATTCAATATTATGGTGAGAATCATTTCAATATTTAAGCTAGTTGAGTATGTTCTATCTTAGATTGCTCTAGATTTCATAATATATGCTTGGACATTATGTGTTTTTCCCACCTTGGTGGTTGACATTGTGCCCTAGTAAGTGGTCTTCCTTGGGATGGGTTTTCTACTAGGAAATCCCTTAATGAGCCATTGTACCATTCCCAACCATACTTACCACTTTCCATCATTATTCCCCTCCATTTCCTTATCTCTTTGTATTTTAGGTTGTATTGACCCAAAAAGGGGTTGCCCCTCATTCTATGGGAAGAAGGGGTTGAAGTCCGAGAGGGATTGATGTTGGGTAAAAGATAAAATCCTTGTATAAACCTTCCATATGCTTCGCCCAGGGATCACCCAAGAAAGCAGTGAAACACTTATCTTTGAGGAAAGGGGAACCACAATATAATAAAGAATGCTTAAAAGGTTAGTTGAAGGATAGGAGGTCTCATCACGAGCCAACCTATCAAGTCCATGGATATCTAGTGGTATGGAATTTCCATGGGTAATGGCTCTTAGTTGTATGGCTGAGAGAAAGAGGGTTTCATCACGAGCCAACCTTCTCATTTCCACTAGGTTTTTGTGGGTGACATTACCATCATTTGGTCACCACACTAGGGAAATGACCTTCAAAATATCCTTATGCTATATTGAAATAAAATACAAAGAAATAAAGATAATAGGTAATTGATGGGCTTGGAAAAAGTGCATTGCAGACAAAGGTACCACACACCCTCCACAAAGGAACCCATGAATGAGACATTACAACCCCTTGTATGTCATGAGCCCTATCTCATTGAGTCTTGACCCCAAACACTTCATCCACTTTACATGGTTTAGAGAGGGATCTCTTGGAAACTTTCCTTGACCTAGGAAAAGATCTTTCCAATAGGACACCTCATCAACCCTCCCATATTCAAGCTTGACAAGTCGCATAATGTCTTTGAGCATTTAATTGTTTGATATAGTGATCTTTTATGCACATGCTTACTTGGCTCATTTATTGATTGGATTCACTTATCATGATGTTATGACTTGAGATCCTTGGAGGGCATGCTCATTTGTCTTTGCACGACCTAGTTGGTATACAATTTTGGGAGAAAAATCCTAGCTTGGGATTCCATGGGGATACAAGCCCACAGGTTGGATGCCAAGGAATTGCATGCCAGATGAGAAATATAAAACTTGGAAGACCTTGAGATTGACTTGGATGACATAGACTAGCCCCACATGCCAAACGTTTTTCCTAGGAGAGGAAAAACGTCACTCCTAGAGGCATGATGTCACCTAGGGGGGTTAACACTTGGTGGGGAGGTGCCACTCATTGACACATGGACGTTTTGAGGAGAATAAGGTCTTCAGCATGAAGATATTTTCTAGATGCTTGACATGTGGCCTTTGGATGCCTACCCATGCTTCTCCAACACCAATGACTTCTTCTAAGTGGAAAAACGTCCCCTAAAGGGGATACATCCATGTAAAATTAGGGTTTATTTGTGAAAAAGTGAAAATTTAGATGAATTGTTTAATTACTTTGTTAAAGGGGGCAAGATTAGTTTTTTTTACCCCTAGTCTTGTGGTTTACCCCCTAATTTATGGACAGGTCACCTTGGTGACATTTGTATAAATAAGAGATCATACGATCTCATTTTAACATAACTCTCCCTCATTATGAGAAGTATTGGTCTGAAATTTTCACTACCTTTGGAAAAATTGTGTCTTTAAGCTCGTGTTTATGGTTATCTATTAATGTTATGGTTTATGGGAGTGATGCGCTAGCCTTGGAAGGCTTATCTATTGCTATTGTGGTGGATTATCTTGGCATTTTGCCTTGAATTGGTATGCTTTTTACTCTCATGATATCATTTGTTTCAAGTCAAGGTTATTGTGCTAGGAGCTAGGTGGAACGTATAAGGGAATACACCCCTACCATAGTCTTGATCACTTTATGCTTCATGTTATTGGTTAAATAAGGGTTTGCTAAGAGAAGTATAAGGGCATACATCCTCTTAGCTTAAACCCTAGCTAGATAAACTTGCCTTGGGAAGTAAAAGGGATTACACCTCCAAGGAGGTATATTCTCTATATATTTTGTTTCATGACCCCATTAACCCAATAATTAAGAGCACTAGTAATTTATTATTGCATTGGAGAAATAAAATATTGCATTGGGAAACATGATTTTTGGTCATTTTTACTTCTTGTAAAGTGGATTGTATTCCTTGTGCCTTGAGCACCTCACAACCACTAGGGTGTCCCCATCAAGGGGATACTTCTTGATGATGTTATAAAATTACATCTTCATCCATTAGGGCTGCATAAATCCTAACTCATTTGCTTGAATAACTCTCTTATCAACCATTGAATTTTGCTCAAAGTTTGCACACTTATTCTTCTTGGTCTAGCGCACTTTTTGGAAAAGTTTGAGGGGATTCCAGTGTCTGATTTTCTTGATTTAATACATTTAATGTTACATCCATAAGGCTGCTATAATTTTTTGTAGGCAAGTGTTTACAACAGCCTTATCTTTTCATGCTAGAATATTGGTTTTTTTCTTGAGTTTAGCTAGTAATTTACTAGTCTTTCTCTTGCATTTTCTACTTGATCTCTAGCATTTATTGAGCAGCTTATAGTACCATATTATTGCTGATATATACTGTTGTCTATTTCTTCAAATTAGAGACAAAAATGTTAACTTTATGATCCAACTAACATACATCATTGCAAATTGGTTTTTCTTGTGTCTTGGGCAGGTATTTCACCATTTGCAGGTCACTCAACATACTTGGCAACCCTTGGAACTTCCCAAGACTTCATTCCACACATTTAAATCCACTTAGACTTGACCTCTAGGGCATCCACTTCCATCTCTATCCATATCCATCTCATTCCCCCTGGGGTCACCATGATCGCCTCCCTAGAGTGACCTAGTCACCCTTGAAGTGCGAGACCTACATCGAGGTGACATTGGGTGTAGGATTCCCAAGTTGTAGCACTTTATTTCTTTTGGGTCGGGATTTTCCCAAACTACAACTTGTGCTATAAAAATAACTACCCTATATTTTACAATGTTTTGTTTCAGTGTAGGAACATGTATACAGGGAGATGACAGGGAGATGTTGCAGTTCTCATGCACTCTACGACGAGCACTTGTCCCCAAGTAGGAGCCATATGTTATCCCCATTTTGTGGGATAACTAAGGAGATTATGTCTCGAGGCCCTCATGTTGAAGACATGGATTACCGAGAGACAACTTGACCAACAATGTCTTCTTGCATAGACAAAGACCCACCTGACAACCACAACTCCAGGATCTTCATGACAGTATCCACCACATCAACTGGACTTCAGAAGAGATTTGGTTTTTCTCCATGGGGTACAATTCAGGTATTATGGTGAGTGTCATTTCAATATTTGAGGCATTTGAGTTTGTTGCATCTATTAATTCTTTTGATTATGTGACATTTGCTTGGACATTATGCTCTTTGCCTTGTTTCACCTTGGTGGTTGAAATTGCGCCCTAGTAAGTGGGTCACCCTTAGGGATAGGTATGCTACTGGGAGGTCCTTTTGATGAGTCATCATGTCATTCTTGACCATACTTGTCACTTTCCACATTTCATCCCCTCATCTCCTCACCTTTTGGATTTTTCGGGTGTATTAAACCAAGAAGGGGTTGTCCCTTACTTCATGGGAAGAAGGGGTTGAAGGCCTAGAGGCTTGTGTCTGGAAAAAGATAAAATCCCTATTATGAAACTTCCATATGCTCTCCCAAAGAGGTTTTGAGAGAAATGAAAAGCTTCTCTTAAAAAATAAAAAACTTGCAAAAGAAAACACATAACATAAATGTCCCACTTGATTGAAGGATTTGCAAAAAGTGCACTACAAGCTAGACTATACCCCCATGGAACTATGTGTACTTCTCCCTTCAAGTGACACTTTGGTACTACCCCCCAAGCTAAATGATTCACCTTAGGGAGTGCCTAGTGTTTGGAACTTAATTAATTAATGACAATAAATGATATTCGAAAAAGGATGCATTGAAAACTAAGGTGAAACACACCCTCTACAAAGGCACCCATAAGTGAGACACTACAACGGGACCTTGTATGTCATGAACCCCATGCCCAAAAGTTTTCCCCTCATCCATGACACCTCATCCACATTTCTCAGAAGGAGGTCCCTGTTAAAATTCTTCTTAAGAAGTTAAGTGTGTATAGTATTATTTAACTTTAATCTATTAAAACAATAACTACATACATAAGGATCATTGAAAGAAATACATCCACAATATACACAATATTTATCTGGGGAAACTCTCGTGGAGGAGAAAACCCAACAAAGCTTATTCATTATATATTCTTCAACAAATAGAATGTCTCTCTCAATAGAGATATCACCAAAACACAAGATCCACCAAAAACCCTAACCATAATATAGTAACACACCACTAGTCCAAGATAGTCCTTCATTAGATAACCAAAACCCTTAACCAGAACAAACTTCCTCTATAGTTGCATCACCCTTCCTTTGTATCTGGGTCACTATCTTAGAATTGTGCACTTGTGTGATAGAGCTTGTTGTGTGTCTTCTCCAAATGAGGTGCCTAGCCTCTTATAAATATAAGTTGTGCCTCCCAATAATTATGTCTGGGCCGACCTGTCCACTTTATCTTTCTATTTTACATTTGACTTGTCAAGGCACAATAGGTTCGAATTTTACAAAGGAACAATATGGCCGACTTAATAAATATAGTATAATATTATTCTTTATGGTTTTGTCTTGGTCAAATACAATATGAATATAATAATAATATATTCTGAAGCTACTCAAACTTCAACACTCCCTCTTAGCAAGGAGGGTATTCTTCTGGCACGATCATCACGACTGCTTCTTCTCTTCTGTACACTTGATCATTGACTTGTTGAATTTCCATGAATCTATATTGAAGAAGTTTTGTAACTACATCAAAATCCAAGGTCTCATCATCCATCAGAGATTTATGTCATCACGGGGATTTCACTCACCATCTCACACAAAATTTGGCATCTAGTTCCACAATAAACTAGTAACCTTTGGTTGGCACACCAGACAATTGGTCCATAATGGCCAGACATCTAATCACGAGGATTAGGCGATGTAGTGCGCACACACTACCCATCTATCCCAAGTCTAGGAAACACCTCCAACCACACAGGTTGGCCCACCAACCTAAAATCCAGGTAACTAACCAACCCTGAAGGCATGGAATCTATTGATCTTGTGTGAATTCATGCTGACTAGTGCCACAGTCAGTGAGTTTGCATACCATAATTTTTCACTGGAGTAGTAATATGCATACCATGATTTTTGAATGGAGTAGCAGTAACTCAGCGTATCAAGATTTATCACTAGAGTAGCCATCTGCGTACCTGGATTTATCACTGGAGTAGTAGTAACTCGACATACCAAGATTTATCACTAGAGTAGCCATTTGCATATCAAGATTTATCACTGGAGTAGCAGTAACTTGAAGTACCATGATTTATCATTAGAGTATCCATCTTCATACCAAGATTTATCATTGTAGTAGTAGTAACTCGACGTACCAGGATTTATTACTGGAGTAGCCATTTGCGTACCATGATTTATCACCAGAGTAGCAGTAACTCGACATACGAGACTTTTTCACTGGAGTAGCCGTAACATGCCCATGAATGACCACCCATTGCTTCTGCCACATGTTGAAGCTGCTACCCTGGATCACTACTATAAATCATCACTCCCTCTTACTAGGGACGTCCTTTTGGACCACATCATGCTTGTCTCTGAAGTACACAAACTTCACTTTCGACAGAGACTTGGTCAACATGTCATCTATTTTCTCATCTGTAGCAACATACTGGATCTTCACTACTCCCCTCTGGACCATATCTCTGATATAATGGTACCTGATCTCAATGTGCTTGGAATTGTCATGGAACACTAGGTTCTATGTCAACTTTACACTACTCTGGTTGTCACACTAGATACAAGTCGCTTCTAACTCGAGGTCAAACAATCTTGCAAGCAGTTTCTGAAGCCACAATGCTTCGTTGCTAGTTGAACAAGATGCTATATACTTTTCTTTAGTTGTATTGAGCGCCACACTATTATGCTTCTTGCTGAACCATGAGATCATAGTTTATCCCATACTGAAGAAACATTCGGGTGTACTCTTTTGGTCTGAAACACTACCGACCCAATGTGAATCAGTAAAGCCTTGTAGGATTATCTCACGATCTGAAGCATATCTGAGTCCATAATCAATTGTACCCTTTAGTTACCTCATCACATGTTTTGTTGCAACCAAGTGAACACTTCTTGACTCAACCATAAACTGACTCAATGCGTTCATCGCAAAACATATATCTAGCCTCGTGTTCATTAAGTACATCAACAAACCAATCATCTGTCTATAAATGGTGGCATACACTATCTTTGAAGATTTATTGCTCAACTTTAGATTTGTCACCATCGGTGTAGGAATGGCCTTGCAATCCATCATTTTTAATCTCTTCAGAATCTCAACAACATATTTTCCTTGATTAAGGAAAATCTCACTCCGTCTCTGCCATACCTCTAGACCTAAGAAGTAATGCATTGTGCCTAGGTATTTCATCTCAAGCTCTGCAACAAGCTTCCTCTGGTGTCTTGTTCCCAAGGACTCTGTGCGGACTTTTGTCTTACACATATACAACGGTCATGGCTGCCTCTGCTCACAGATGCATTGATAAATCTTGATCATGAATAATGGACTTTACTTCTTCCATGATTGTATGATTCTTTCTTTCCGCCACATCATTTTGTTGAGGATTATAGGGAGTAGATATCTCCCTCTTAATCCCAACTTCCTTATAGAATGACTTGAATTCATCTGATGTGAATTCACCTCCATTATCTGACCTTAGTATTTTTATCTTATTTTTAGACAGTTTTTCAACAAGTGCCTTGAACTCTTTGAACTTGTTGAACACTTCATTTTTATCCTTCAAAAAGTAAATCCAATTTTTATGTGAGAAATCATCAATAAATGAAACATAATATACATACTTGCTAAGTGAAGCGACTGACATCGATCCACACACGTCTGAATGTATAATGTCCAAGACTCCCTTAACTTTTCTATCACTATTTGGAAATGGTTTCTTCACATTCTTTCCTTGTGCACATCCCTTGCATATTCC
>ML814151.1:220818-267013 GCA_009831015.1 Picea engelmannii | reverse complement strand
ATGAGTAATGTGCTAGTCTGGTGATAATACCAAGTACAATGCACATTATCTGGTGATTATCCCAATGTTGCATGGTGATGATCTCAATGTGGCATCTAGACTCCACTAAACTGATCAAACTGAAGAGAATATTCTCCTAGAATGTAGGAAATGGAATATTCTCCCTAAACTATAGGAGACTGAATAATGACTAATAAACATAGGGAAAAACTTAGGAAAAATAAATCCTAGGTGTGTGTGAAGTATCTCCAATAATAGAGCACTAACAATAATAAAAACCAAGTTTTATGAAATCCTTAGGAGTATTAAGGTGATCCATTTATGTTTGAGTGTTATGTTTGATTTTGGAGGCCTTTCCTTGGCACTTACATAATTGAAAATTACCCAAGGGCTATTTTTGTTATGATTTTATGTTTAAGAAATATGACATAAAATGAAAACTATACCCATAGGAATGTGGGTAGAGATGCCATCCTACAGAGCCTATAGGATGGAAAATATGCCCACAGAACTATAGGATGGAAACTCTATCCACGTGAATATAGGATAGAAACTCTGCCCATAAGCCTAATCGTTTCTCCTATACCACTTGTTATGTTCCCACATGTGACATTAATTAGATGCAGTAAAATACATCACAAAAGCTCAATAAAATATAATAAAATTTAAAATATTGTATTGTATTCCCTATTCGAGAGAGGGGGAAAATATCCTAACCCTTTTAAGGGGCCCACCTCCAATACAATCCAAATCTAATACAAAATGTTCCATGTGATGACCTAGAAGACTCCTCCCCTATTACAGTTTTTATCTTACACCACCCTAACTTAACCGCCAATGGCTTGTAGATTAATGACTATTCCACTATATATTAATTAACACAACCCACATGAACTACCTAGTGGCGTTATTTAATGATTATGGCCACATTACATTAATTATCCTCTACACACCTATTAACATTATCAATGGTACTATTTACATAGTCATGAGAGATCATAGCAATAATCATTTCTTTAATATCATTCTAATCCATTATATCATTACATGGGCTTGTCCCATTTGTTATAATCCCCGATGGATTCTTTTAATGGCCATCAAGTTTGTTACGTAGGATCCTCATCAACAACAAAATATCAAATCCTCTTCCTCATTTGATCCATGCACTCTCATAACACAACCCCTAATCCCAATTTCCCATTATTGAATGTTCCAAGGACATCCAAGGTAGGAATATTAATAGTGGCAATATCCTCTACCCACCTATTGAACTCATTAGAATGGTAACCCTACTACCTATGCTTCTAGAGGAATACATGAAAATATAGTCTATGCCCAACTAATCTAGTATAAGACAACACATTTATTTTCTTTACATTGCTATGTATGTTGAACAATGAAATTTTAAAATATAAATTATTTTTATCTAGTTGTGTGTGAACCTTATATTTTTTGTATGCATGAACCTTCTTTCTTTCATTTACCTTTAATTATTGTTTTGCTACTTGTTATGCATGATTGGGTATGAGGAATTAAGAGTGATGCAGGGGGGGGGGGTGGGTGGGACAAGCTTCCAACTTCATGTGGTTGGTCCTTTTTAGTAGAGAATAAATTATTCTTGAAACCAAGAGGAGCTCATTCATGAGGTATTCCCCTTTAGTATTTCTAGAGCGTCGTACATGTTTAATTATTATTCAGTCATATAACATTTATTTATCTTTGTAAAATGAAATCTCATAGATATTTAGTTATTATTCAGTCATTTAACCTATTATTGGCTTTGAAAAATGCAATTTTGAAGGGTGGTCACCTCCATGATGCACAACACATTTTAAACATGGTACGAATCATTTACTTCTCTTGCATCATTAGTTAGTTACATTGTTAGTTACTTTGTGTAGTATTTATTTCATGCATTAGGTAGTTACATTGTGTAGTATTTATTTCATCCTTAAAGTTATATCCATGCATATACTAAGGAATTTGTGGACCCATTATGAACTCATAAAAGGCCATTGGCCAGAATTAATAAACTTGTTATCCATATTGTGACCAATTTTTCAGTTTAGAGCGCTCTCCACTCTCATCCTTTGATATTGGAGAAGTTATTTAAGACCTTCTCCTTCAAAATTATCATTCTTTGGCTATGTTATCCACCCAAAATTCCATAGTGTTGGGTTCTCTAAGTCCCTCTTTCCACTCTAATATCTTTTGGGAGCATATTTTAGATTTGGTTCTTTGAAGAAGCACCCTCTCACATAGATATCCCTTGGCATTAATTTTAGGTAAATACCTTTAACTTTCAGTACCAACATCCTAGTATCTTGTGAAAGTCACTCTCCCACACCAAAAACATTTCATTCAAGAATCCCATTTGCTACCCCTTGGCTCAATCTAATTCATGGAACCCTAGATTTCTCTTAGACTAAGGGTTTTGCATCTCCTTTTATCATGATGACTAGCGAAAGTTCCTCCTCAGACGAGGTAGAATAATCTCTATATTTATTTTTATAAAAAATAGCTAGCGTCCTCCATGAATACTCAAGAAGAAAACCTTAGACTTCCATTTTTTAGTTGGAAACATGAATCACCTTACCAAAATATGGTGGGACAATAAATGGAGAGTTTTTGGATTCATGGATTTGCATCCTTAGTGCATACATTTAGACTTTCCCAAAAATCACAGAGGCTCATTTGTTACTCCTTTCCAACAACCAATTAGAAGGTGAAACTCAATCTTGGTGGCAACTACAAAAACGAACCCTTGAAATTTACATTAAACTCAATGATGAGTCTTATTCCAAATATGTTGCAAGTTCATTACTACTTGGAACACGTTTTGTGAAGTATTATGATACTTTTTCTATCCTCCAAGATATTTATCCAATATGGTGTGTAGGTAGTTATAATTTCATCAAGTTCCTAGCCAAAACATCTAACAAAAAATTGAAGTCCTCCAAAAATTCAGATTCAACAGATTCAAAAACCAATTATGAGGTACTTATTCTCAAATTTATTTTTATTTGCGAGTTGTATTTTTCTATGAAGTCACATTATTTAAGAGAAACACCCCTGACCAAGCCTTAATCTATGCCCTAGCAATTGAATGTGATATTAATAGACACCCTTGTTTTCCTCTATGTTGTAACCCTAACCCTAACCCTCAACCTCACAACCCTAATACTACTTTTGTAACTCAACCAACCCACCCTCCAAACACTAATTTCTTCAAACCTTCCTCCTCTCACCCAAATCAATGGTGTCACTTCCATAAAATATAATCACATTTTGTTTCATATTGTTGGGAATTAAAACATAAGGCCACATCCAAAGAATTGTACATTAAACAACTAACCATAGACTATGTAGATGCCCCACCATCCCCTACCCCTCAATTGAAACTCAAATTTGTCCATCTCCTCAATCCTACCACTGTAGTTCCTTCACTAATATTAATGATGAAAGACAACATTACCAAATCTCTGGATATTGATTTTACTCATAAATTCTAGGTTAAAAAAAAAATTAGCCACAAGCATCCTTGACAACAACAATATTAAACAAAAAAAATCAAGTCCCATAACCTTATGGAATGATTGCAACTACCAACTAAAACCCATCCCTCTATAAATAATCTTAGTTGAGTCTAAAAAAATGACTCTCACATGTTGTTAATAAACATTGCACGATAAATTTTTCCACTAGCCCCTTCAAAGATATCATTGAATATGAAATCTCTCCATTAGACTATTTTGATATTCTATTGGGAATATCATACCAATTCCAACACAATCCTTATACAATGCTTTCCATAATGCCTATAAGTTATTTAAATATAGAAAAATCTATGAACTAACCCCCCTCTCTCTAATCGAGTTGTTTTTCAACCAATAATCATGCATACATGATTTTATTTATATGTTATCCCACCCAACACACCATTTCATCAAGCTCCACCTTAGACTCTCTCTTTAACTTACCGATGGGAATCCCCCTCTATACATGTACCTTATATTCCTATCACTAATATATTATAGCACCTTACTACCCATTCATAAAACCTAAAACTAGCTCATGTTCTACCCTCTTCTTTAGCCTAGCCGATGCACCATATAAAATCCTTTATTTATCCACTACCCATTTTCCTTCATTCTCTTTGTACCCACACTGTTCTACTCTCATCCTGCACAAAATAATCCCTCCAACACACTTGAAAACACCTTTACAAACCTCAACAAACCAGGCACCACCAAATTCCTTATCTTAGGACCATTCTCTAGATATACTATATCCACGCATAGGAGCGACACCACTTATGTATGAGGATACATCTCAATATTCCATCACAAATCCACCACAAGGTGCACACTTAACCACTCACTTCATCCACTTTTCATCATCTCATGTATAATTTTGATCTATAACATATGGATTGGATAACCAAGTTTCTTACACACATGGCACATCATTGAAGATAATTTCTATATACAAGTTGCTACCATGTAGTACACACTCTATGTTGGGTGTAGGACACAATTACATGCCTTCATACTTCAACATTTGGACAATAATTGGGTATCTCCATACTCCGTACAAGGATATCATCTAGAATGATTCATCACATTGTCATAATGCTTCTACAAGCTTCCAAATGATTCAATATCTTCTTACAAATTTCCCAACTAGATTTTTTCTAGATCAACCCTAGCCCTCACTACATAGTTCTACTAGTTTATTTATGTTGTTTGTAGCGACTCATATGGCCAACTTAGTGGCATTAAAACATTGGGAATTCTTAGTATATTTCACTTGGTATGACCCAAGTTCTTACCCATACCTACACCATATATTCCATTAGATATATCACCCACTTCGTGTCTCTTATGTCATTGTACACTCATGTTATCCTTCACCAATGTCTCCACAACTCTACAATCTTGAGATGAGTCTCTCAAATTGGTGTGCCAATAATTCCCCCTGCTACCACTTCATAGTAGAAAGCAAGAGCATAGTCACAATAATGTTTTCCTTCCCCTTATCATGGATGTTGGACATAAATAAAATAATGGCTCAACACCATAGTTCATGCCAACTATCTACCTACTAGGCACAAACATAACAACTCCCACATTGTTCTTTATTTTCAGAGAGTATGCATATCATCTATTTTTTTTTTAGTCTATAAAACCAACACAATATTTCCCAATGTTGGGTGTTTCTCTCTAGAAAGTAAATTCTCTTTTCCTAGTACATATATTCATCCTTGAGTGGCCCACAACTAAATAGACAACTCTTCATGCCAGTATTTTCCCTCCATTTTATAGCAACAACACATAGCTCTCTCAACTTCTTCTAGTAGGAAAATCAACCTCACACATAGAAACCCTCAATAGTAGATACAACACAACACTGATCATTGTCTTATCATGGTACCTTTTGCATGCACTCTACAACTTCCCAAAAACAAACCATACCCACTGCACCAGTTTGACATAGTACCTTTCTCTTTTATAGTCTCATTCCTAAACAATAATGATTTCAAACTAAACCAAGATGACCTACTATGACATAGGATACCATACAGACTAAAGAGTGCACCTCACTAGAAAATAATATGAAATTGGATTTAATCCATATCCTAAAAGTTTTCATCAAATGGGATTTTGGTCAATATTTTAGTAGGAAATATAATCTATTGGTAGATCAACTCTATTTTTAGGCTCTTAAACCTCAATAGCCAAGCAACTATGATTTATCTATCAAATAAGAAAGGATTATCAATATTTTATTCAAGCTATTGTAATGATCAAATCCTCAATCTCAGATCCTATAGTAGAAAAACAAAAGCAATATAATTGGCATGTAATTTTGTGATTATTTTCTTTTAATAGAATTTTTATTTAATTACCGAAAAAGAGATAATGTTGGATGACACTATTGTTTCCCTTTGTTTGAATCCCAAAAGGTAGAGTGTCAAACTTACCCTTAGGGACCGTCATGTCATTCAAAGCATTGTAGATGACAAAGTTTAGTATATAGTTGGAGCAAGCACTTAGCCTATATGATAGTTCAAAATATTGTATAGAGGTGCAAGGTATTGAAAATGGTTACGAGGCATATGCAACAATTTGTATGTGAAACATTGAAAGATACATATAAGGATAGTTTTATTAATGTCCAACAAATGACCACAAAAGTAGGTCAATGGGACTCTAAGAGCACAATCAATGTAATACAAAGTGGGAGCACCTAAGCAAATCCTAAATCTACGATAACAACAAAAGGAAAAAATGTAAGAACATACTAGAAGGACCATCTCAAGGAAAGAACTAAATAGAGAAATAAGATTAATACATAGGAGAAAACCCATAAAGAAAAGGTAAATGGGTGTTGGAACTAAAACTAGAATCCAAGGATGAAAGAGGGGTGAGAGAAGAAGAAAATTCTTCTCATCCAAGTTCCCAATCATAGTGAAGGGACCAATGCACTATCTATAAAGTCCCTATGGAGAGTGCTATGGATGAGGGGATTCCACTGCTCTATCTTGGTAGGGATCCTAGTAAACATGTAGACAACTTCTTTTGGTTGCACAAGATCAACTTGGTTCACAACTTGGCTTGTTTTACTTAATCTTTAGCTGAGATTAGTGTTTGTACGTCAATTTTTGTTACCAGGGGTTCTTGGATAAATGTTAATTTAATGTAAATAAATAGTGTGTGTGCATTTTACATAAGTTTTAACTTTCTCAAGTATGTATGAGGTTCTAAGTGGGGAAATAAAATGAAATTTCATCTTGACCTTTATATTTATATGTACCCCTATATGGATTTTTGAATCTCTTCCTTTAAAGAAATCTCCATATTATTTTGCATTGTTCTTCTATGCTTTCATGTTTTCATTTTTATTTGGAACTCCTAACAAAATTTCTTGATATCCTTTAACAAAATTTAACTTTATTTACTTCGTTATTTATTCAATGTTGATCTCTCCTATTGCTTTGACATTAAGCAACAATAGCCGCAACCTTCACACTTACCAATTCAATGTCCAACGTAAATTCCAATAGCTTGTTTTCACCAGGGAGTTAAATTTAGGGTTCCCACAATTGCATCTCTTGAAAACACATCCCTCCTACAAATCTACAGTGATTTTTTATCACAAAAAGGCAATTTTCTTTTTGATATCCTTTTAGCAAGACTGAAACACCATCGATTTTTTCACAACATTATGTGATTTGTGATCCTCCTAATTTTCCAAAATTTTCTTCCTCCTTATAGTTTTCTTCTAAAAATACGTGTCCTCCAAAATCAAGAATTTTTTAGAACAACATTTTACTCAACCTATTCTTGTTCTTCAATATTAGGAACTCTCCTCTTCAGTTTGCAAGTTGCCACCAACTAATGTTGAACATTTTTCACAAAAGGTTCACAAAAATTATTATTAATCTAATACCATGTTAGATTTTTCAAGGCACAAACATAAAAAGACAACATGATTTTCACCAAAAATTTGTACAATTCAGATGGATTATATAGATTGAAAAAATGTGTTCCAAAACTAGACAATATAGGATAAGTGTCAACCTCTGAAAAGCATGCTAACCCAAAAACAGATTTCCCTCTCTGAATTTTCCCAACACTTATAACTTGACCCAACCACTAAATATAGAAAAGAACGACACCCAACTAAAATTGGCATTACACTTTTAACAAGATGTCCATTTAGCTTGTGAAGGTAATATTATTTTTCTAGCAACAAGGTACATAGTTATCCACTTCTTTGTTGTTTATTGAGTTAATATATCTTATATGTAGTGTGATTTGCTCTTTTGACTAGTTTTTTGGTTTATAGAGGTCTCCACTCTCATCAAAATACTCCTTGATGAGAGTCTCAGGGTCTCTTTGGCACAAATAACCATGAATCTCTCTGCTGGGAGCTCAAGAGAACTCACTACTAGGAAAAATACCAGCAAACAAAAACAAGCACTTGATGTTACAGTGAAACTCACACATGAGTTCACTCTTCAGGACGGACAAGATAGCTCTTCAATATTTAGCTCCAATATGCTCCAAAAATTCTCTTGCATTCTCTATATTTTTTCCTCCATATATGCTCTATCTCCAAGATCTCTTTATTTCTCTCCACTTGTTTTTCATGCCAAAACATTCATGTGTAAAAACTGTTGTAGATTCCCATACTAATTTCTCTCCTTTGTATTTATTTCTTGGCTCACACACTTCCCCAAGATGATTGCACTTAGCCCCTCATGTGCCCAATAAATATGGGATGTGACATCTCACACCCACCCTCTTACATGTATTCAATGATTGAATTTGGGAACACTCAATCATAAACTATAGTTTAATACATAGTGGTAATAAAATTTAGGAATGTGGGTGGAATTAGTAGACATGGGTAATTCCACCTTGGAACCTTCTTAGAAATTATCCTAGATCCTCCCCTCTCTTGTGGATTAATTCATCCACCATATATGTTCATGTCCCCTTAGTAGCTGACATCACATTTTGTTATTAAAATTCAGAAATACATTTCACATATACATTTGGCCATAGCCACACATTATATCTACATAAGCATTAATTAAACTAATAGCTACATTCCTCCTCCCCTACAATTGTGTGCTGGCCTTGGTGCACACTATGCCAATATAAATATATATACAAATTTACATCACAATTCTTTAAGAAAGTAAAATTCCACAACTTCACAACTCCAGCAACAATTCCAACCAAAATATCTTATTCCTCTCAACTCGCAGACCCAAGAAATGCATGATTCATTTATCAGGGCTAACCCAAGGAATGTACCAATTTTTTATCAGGGATAAACCAATGAACATGCCATTCTTTTTTCATACCCCCCAACATAGTTTGATAGGACTATGAGATGTGGTTCTAGAACACTAGCTACTCAAAATGGAGTCTTGCATTTTGTTTCCTTCAAAATTGTCAAAAATTTGTGGGTATTATTCCCACATGTTTTCTTCATGCTTCCATGTAGCATATTCAGGACCCTAGCAGGTCCATTGAAGCTTTACTATCCTTATTGTATTGTTCCTAAGAACTTTGACTTTCTGGTCCAAGATTCATACTAGTTACACCCGGAAACCCCCTTTGTGTTCCACCTGGATCACATTCCAATCAATTATGTGGTTAGGGCTAGGTACATATTTTTTTAATAATGACACATGAAATACATTATGCACTCCCATGGATGTAGGTAATGATAACATGTATGCAATTGACCCTATCTTTTCTAATATTTCAAAATGTCCACAATATCTCATTGCCAACTTTGGCCAACTTCCTAATCTTATCAAACTTCTCTTTACTTTCACTTTTAAGAACACATGTTCTCCCACTTTAAATTATCTAAACACTCTATTATTGTATGCATAAATTGTATGCCTGTCTTGAGAAGCCTTTAAATTCTTCTTAATCTTTTCCATTTGTTCTTCAATTTCCTTCAACAAATATAGCCCAACAACTACTCTATCTTATGGATTATCCCAACTTACTTGCATGTTAAACTTTCTTCCATACAATGCTTCAAACACACTCATTTTTAATGAGGCATGATACCCATTGTTCTAAGAAAATTCCACTAAGTGAATACAGTCCTCCCACTTTGATGACTGGATCATCACATACATTCTAAACATGCCCTCAATTATTCTGTTAGTCCTCTATGTTTTCCCAACTATCTCTCGGTGATACATTATACTAAGATCTAAATTCGTCCCAAAGCGTTTGAACAAACCATTCCAAAAATTGGATTTGAACTTTGGATCTCTATACGAAACTATTTCCTTAGGCACTCCATGTAGTCTAACAATGTCTTTCATATATATTTCTGCAATATTTGTTGCCTTGTGTGTAGTCTTCACTAGAATAAAATGTGTTGCCTTGGTTAATTTATCCACCACCACCATCATGGAATCATGTTGGTTCACTATTTTGGGTAGGTTAGTAATAAAATTGACTGTAACTACTTCCCACTTCCATTCTGGAATGGGAAATGGCTGTAATAACCCCACCAAATGTCTATGCTTTTGTCTTCACTTTTTGACACTCTAGACATCTGGCTATGTAATTAGCCACTTCTTTCTTCATTCCTGGCAAAAAGTATTGGATTCTTATAGTTGTAATTATCTTCTGGCACCCTGGGTGCCTAGCATATGGCACATTATGCATTTCCCTTAGCATTGCATTTTTCAGCTCACTGGAATTCGACAGATATATTTTTCCTTTGTACATGAGAATTCCATCTTCTTTCAGGTCATAATAATTGAATTTCTGCTAACAATTACCTTGCTGTAATGTTTATTTTATTTTTAAATATTGTTGATTTGAATTTTATATTGCAATGATTTTTTCTTTCAGATCGGTTCTTTACATACTAATGGCTGCAACATTCACTTCATGATCTCTCTCATTGAGTGCATAAGCCACTTGATTTTTCTTTCCCTTTATATGCTTTATTTCAAATTCATAATTACTCAGAAATTATATCCATCCAACTTGTTTGGAATTTAATGTTGGCTGGACAAACAAATGCTTAAGACCACAATGGTCTTTCCTTAGCTCAAATTTCCTCCCTATGAGGTAATGTTTCCACATTTTTAATGCATGTGCAATTGTTGCTAACTCTAGAACATGGGTAGCATAATTCCTCTCATGCTCTTTTAATTTTCTAGAGTCATAGCATACCACATGATATTTTTGAATGATGAATCCATCAAGCCCTTCCTTGCATACATCAGTGCATACCACAAAATCTTTATCTAGATATGCAATCTTCAATATTGGCACACTTGTCAATATTTCCTTCAACTTCAAAAATCTCTCTTCACACTTGGGAGTCCATTCCAATTTCAATCCCTTCTTTTGCAAATAAGTGATTGGACTTGAAATCTTTGAAAATCCCTTTATGAATCTTTGGTAATAACCGCTAATACCCATGAATGATCTATCCTTTGTCATATTTCTTGGAGCTGGCCATCCTCTAATGGCCTCTATCTTTTCAGGATCCATTGCTATCCCTTCTGCTGAAATTATATGTCCCAAGTAGTGAATCTTCTTTTGATAAAAATATGCACTTGCTTATCTTAGCATACAATTTATGATCTCTTAAAAATTGCACCACCATTCTTAATTGTTTTTCATGTTCCTCTTATGACTTACAGTATATGTATATCATCTAGAAACACAATTACAAACTTTTACAGTATTCCCTGAACACTCGATTCATCAGGCACATAAAAATAGTTTGGGAATTCGATATCCCAAATGGAACACTATGAATTCAGAATGCCCATACCTTGTCATGAATGTTGTATTTATGATGTATTATTCCTTTATCCTCACTTGATGATAACCTAATCTCAAGTCAATCTTGGAAAATATTCTTTCACCTTTCAGCTGATCAAACAAATCATCACTCCTTGGAAAATGATATTTTTCTTTATGGTGACCTTATTCAGTTGCCTGAAATCGATACACAAATTAAGGTTCCATATTTCTTCTTCACAAAAATAATTGGGGCTCCCTAAGGTGACACACTTGGGGGTATATAACCCTTCTTTAACAAATCTTTAATTTTCATTTGCAACTCCTACAACTATGGTGTGTCCATTCTATAAGGTGTCTTGGACACTAGGGTAGCTCCTAACACCAAATCAATAGAGAAATCAATGTATCTCTTTGGTTCCAGTCCTGGTATTTTTTTGAAAACATATTCAAAATCCCTCAAGGATAAATGGTGTTAAATTATTTACACTTTATCATTGGCTTCCTCTCCCATATGGGCTGTAAAAATATGGCATCCCTTCCTGAAACTCTTTTTCAATTGCATAGATGAAATATCTCTAACAACTACAACTCCTTGAATGCATTGAATCTTTCCTTGATTCCCTTCTTCATCAAGACATGTGATTGTCTTGTTGTAACAATCTAGGATAGCATGGTGTTTTTCCAACCAATCCATGCTAATTATACAATCATATGAACCCAAATGTATAATCTTCACATCAACCTTTGTACTAAGTCCATTAATGTCTATAGGAAAATATTTAACCAACTCATTAATTTTCCTCTTAACCCCTGTGGATAATTGAAATAACGAATATTTTTTATGCTTACTCCTTCGCAAGTGAATTATTTCAACAATGTTAGAGTTTATGTAACTATGGCTAGGTCTAGAATCAATTAAAATTACTATGGGATGGTTATCAATCTTACCTTCCACTTCAATCATGGGGGATTGGTACTCTTCTTTATTGTTGTCTGAGGATGCATAAATACTTGGCATGTTCCCTCCCATTTCTTCCATTGTTTAAACTTCCTAAATGTTGTGGAAAATCCTCATTCTTTCTCCTTTGTGAGGGATGACCTTGTAGAAGTGATTTCCCTCACACCCCCAACATTGTAAAAGTTTCTTCCTTGGCCTTTTCCGAAATGAATATGCGGTCTTGTGCTCATTTTGGGTTGAATGACCTTATTGATTTTCTTCAGTATTGTTTTTAAAAAAGGGTGGCTTAAGACATTTATGCCATTGATCCTTCCTTCCTTTCATCTTATCATTCCAATATTTTTGGAAAACTTCCCTTCCTCTGCTTTGCTCATAAATATGCTTTTCTCTCCTTATGGATTCTTCCAAAGTATCGGGGTTATAATATTGAATCTTGTCACTATAGAAGGAGGGTAACCTACTTAGAAACCTTTGTATTTTGACCTTTTCATCCTTTATGACGTCAATATATTTCAACAACTCAAGGAACCTTTTATCATATTCATCCATTGTCATAGTTCCCAACTTGAGTTCAAAGAACTCTTTCATGCTTCTTTCATAATAATAATCGAAAAAATATTTCTCTTGGAAACATACTTTGAACTACCTCCATGAGATCCTCTTCTCATCAAGGTTCTTGGATTGATTAAGCTAATCCCACCACATGGGTTCCTTTCCTTGAAAGTGGTAGGTTTCAATTCTAGCTTCTACCCTTGAGGGGTAATCATGCAACTAAAAATATTTCTTCATTTCCAATAGCCACACCTCGTCCTACTCGCCTTTCCTATGCTCACCCTTGAAAGTTGGTGGCTTAATATTCCTGAGTTAACCTTGCAATATGTCTTCCTCAGGCCTTCTCCTTTACCTCCTGACATGAGAAACAAATGGGTTGATCCTTGGACCTTAACTTGCATCATTTATTCTGGTGGACTTCCTTGAGGAATGATGATGCTTTCTCTTGCTTCTTGACTACCTATCATTTCCATGATCATCTCTTTTTCTTTGGGATCTATATGTTGTCACTTGTCTAGCACTAGCTGCTTGATTGGTGCTAGAGTCCTTTTTAACTTTCTTATGTAGCATATTCAAGCTCTAAATTATCTCTTCTTGAGACTTCATAATCATTTCATTATCGGCCCTGTAGCTCTACACTTCTCTATGTAGGCTTCTCATAGTTACATTCTCCCTCCTTTCTCTCCTTCCATTAGATTCTATCTCAAAATTTCCCATGCTGAAATGCAGACCTATGATCTCTTCCTCATGGCTCTAAGATCCTTGAGAATCTTCCATATTTTTAGTCCTCATATAAGAACCAAAGTTTCTTTCATGTACCTTTAATTCTACAAGAAATGTGCATGTAATAATTACTGTTAGAACATGCATAAACCATTTCATCAATTAGAATAAATGTCATTCTTCTCATCAATTTATGATGAACAAAATGAACCAAATCAGAATATGATTTCTTATATTCATTCCTCTTTGAAGCATATTTCCAATGACTATACTCATGCCTCATTATGAGTTCTGAGTGAAAAGTTACAACATTTACAAGTTGCCATTTCCACTCTTTTACTGCTAAGGAAAACTATTTTATCATTTTCTGAGAAATTTTATCTCCCAAGTACAAATTATGGGTAGAAATGTCTCTTTTTCTTCTCAATACCTTTCTAAAGACTATTCATCTACTCAAATCCGAGATCCGAGTTGAAATTTATGGTCTGAAGAAGTTTTGACTGTTTTACCCAATTTATTCATGTATGCTATAGGTGTCTTCTTTCTCTTTCAACACATTTTTGCATACCTGCATTCCAAATATGGCTCCGTGTCTATCTTCTATGGGTCATATTATTTCCATATATTTCTCCTATTCCTAGAATGGACTTCTGAGCAAGGATTTATGCCCTCTAAAATCAATCTGGTGGTTAAATTTTACCCTTATTGTTTTGGCTGTAAGTTTCTCATATGAGCTCTATTTTGCAAACATATTAGCTCGTTGGGAAGCTCTCCTCGAACTAGTTTATTTAATCTATAGAGACTCTATGTGGTTCATATGACACTTATAGTCTCAAAAATTATAACTCCTAAAAACATTGTTTAGGCCCTCAAAAATTCCCTACAAGTCCGTGACCTTCAAAAACCCCCCAAAATTAGAAAATTTCATATAAATTTGACTTATTTACAGTGTTAACAACTCTTAAATCTAAAGTGTCAATCTCATATTTGGTGAAATATGAGCCATTGATCTGACTCTACTGGTCGTCGGAAATCAAAATTCTTATTTTGGTGCACACAACACTTTTCCCAACCTACCAACCTGACCGTCATCCATCGACCCATTCCCTTGACAACTAATTTGAAACACAATGCTAAACTGGCCGACCCGACTATTGGTCATCGAGTGTCAGTGATTTTCATTGGAGAATGAAAACTCCTAACTACTTCAGCTGATGCCTGACCATCAACTCATCGACCGTTGGTCATTTCTCTTGGAAACCACTTGTACATCGACTTGACTATCAACCATCGACCACTTCTTGGATGACATGTAAACTACTGACATGGCATGAAACATGGATGTTGATTTGGTATGAGACGTCATCTTGAGGTTTCAACTTGGATGATGTGGCATGCTACATGGATTTGGCATGGCATGACATGTGGATGTTGACATGGCATGAGATGTCATCACCCTCTTTCCTTCATTGGCCATCAACCGTTTCTCTTTAATGACCTGAAAACCAAGTTGAATTGGTGGATTCCCAATCGTCGGCTCATTGAACATCGATAATTTATCTTTCACGATTGAAACACTTTTCCGAGTCAACCGATGTGTGATGATCGATTAATCAACTATTGACGATTTTCATTGATGACTGAAAATACTTTGCCAAATCCAGTTGACCTGACCGTCGATCATCGATGTTTTCCCTTGTCCAACTCCAACACTTAGAATATTTTTTAATAAACTCCCAAAGAATTTGGACCGAAATGATCTCAACTGTCGATCGAACAACATTGTCCAACTCTGCCAGTGCTTGACCATCGACCATTGAATTTCAGAGATTTATTTTGGTCGAACCAAACTGTTTTCTAATTCGGCCAACCTGACCATCGAATATTCGCTTTTTCTCTCGGTGAATTTCCAACACTTAGAAACTTCAACCAAATCCTCGATGAATTTGGTTTGGTGAATGAAAACTACTAACTAATTTAGCTGATGCCCGACCATCGACTCATCGACCGTTGGTCATTTCTCCTAGAAACCACTTGTACACCGACTTGACTATAGACAATTGACCACTTCTAGGATGATGTGTAAACTGCAGAAATGACATGAAACATGGATTTTGATGTGGAATGAGACGTCATCCTGAGTTGTCAAATTGGATGATGTGGCATGATACATGGATGTTGACGTGGCATGACACATGGATGTTGACATGGCATGAGACATCATCACCCTCTTTCCTTCATTTTCCATCAACTATTTCTCTTGAATGACCTGAACACCACGTTGAATCGGTGGATGCCCAACTGTCGGCTCATCGGCCATCGACAATTTTTCTTTCACATTTGAAACACTTTTTGGAGTCAACTAATGCGTGATGATCAATTAATCAACTATCAACGTTTTTCATTGATGACTGAAGATACTTTACCAAATCTAGTTGACCGAACCGTCGATCGTCAACGTTTTCCCTTGTCCAAGTCCAACACCTAGAATTTTTTTGAATAATCTTCTGAAGAATTTGGACCGTTGATATCCCATTTAAAAATAATATTGATTGTCGATCGACCAACTTCATCGAACTCTTCCATTTTTTGACCATCAACCATCGAATTTCAGAGATTTATTTTGGTTGAACCAAACTATTTTCCAATTTGGCCAACCTGACCATCGAATATTGGCTTTTTCTCTTGGTGAATTTCCAAAACTTAGAAACTTCAACCAAATCCTCAATGAATTTGGAGTGGCGAATGAAAACTCCTAACTAATTCAGTTGACACTCAACCATCAACTCATTGACCGTTGGTTATTTCTCTTGGAAACCACTTATACACCGACTTGATTGTCGACAATCGACCACTTCTGGATGACGTGTAAACTGTTGACATGACATGAAATGTGGATTTTGATGTGGCATGAGATGTCATCCTGAGGTGTCAACTTGGATTATGTGGAATGATACATGGATGTTGATGTGGCATGAAACATGGATGTTGACATGGCATGAGACGTCATCACCCTCTTTCCTTCATTGACCATCAACCATTTCTATTGAATGACCTGAACACCACATTTAATCCGTGGATTCCCAAATATCAGCTCATCGGCCATCGACCATTTCTATTTCAAGATTGAAACACTTTTCCGAGTCAACCAATGGGCAATGATTGGTTAATCGACTATCGACGATTTTCATTGATGAATAAAAATAATTTTCCAAATCCAGTTGACCCGACCATCGATCATCAGAGTTTTCCCTTGTCCAACTCCAACACTTAGAATTTTTTTGAATAAACTCTCGAATAATTTGGATCGTTGATCTCCTATTGAAAAATGATCTTGACTGTCGATCGACCAACTTCGTCCAACTCTACCAGTGCTCAACCATCGACCATTGAATTTCAAAGATTTATTTTGGCTGAACCAAATTGTTTTCCAATTCAGCCAACCTGACCATTGAATATTGGATTTTTATCTTGGTGAATTTCCAACACTTTGAAACTTCAACCAATTCATCGATGAATTTGGACTATCGATATTCAGGACAAGGTAATATTAACCATCGATCAACTTGTTGTAGAAGACAACAACCTCCCAAATTCTGTATTATAAATAAATATTTGGGACCCTTCTTTTTTCATTTTTGAGAAATGAAATTTTATTTTACTTAAATAATGTTTTTAGTTTTGACAATTTTGGACATACTCCTAACTTATTTGATTTTCATTCAATCATTAAAGAGATTTTCCAGTTTGGATGATAAAGGTTTTGATTAAAATGTTGGTTTTCAAATGTTTTTATTCCTTATGATTTCTTCTCATTTCAAAGAGCTACAATATTTGACAAGCTACAATATTTTTTGATTTATTATCGTTCAAAGTGCTCTAAACCATGATTGATAATAATCTATTAAAATCCTACTTAGCCTATCATAACTTTGATATTCACGATCTACAAACAATGTTTAAGATCTTGTTGTGGTACATTAGGCTTGATCTGATCATCATAAATTGAAATGAAGTTAATGGAACATTAATTTAGGGTTCTTTCAGCCTGCATACGAATAGTACTCCTTTCCCAAAGTGCACTGAGTCATGCCGATGTATAAAATTCAACTGTATCTTCGTATTAATGAGTTATCACCTATGTTGTGTCTTCCTCGAAATAAGGTTTTTATCCAAGAATTGAAACTATGTTATCATTCATTTGCAAGTGAAGGTCTATTAATGAGGGTTTTCCGAATTGTTGTGTGGTAAAATGTTGTTAAGATGGGAATGATTTCTAGAGTAGAACCCATTGTGGAGCTTATTGAAGCTCATGAAGATTATTTTCCAACTTTTGAGAAGGTTGGATGGTTAAATTTTTTGCACATGGTTAATGTTCATAACACGTAGGTCACCCAAGCATTCACACGAATGTTTAATGGTGAACGCGCCAAAATTGGGGATATAGAATTACAACTAGATGAAGAAGCAATAGCCAGAGCTACTGAATTTCTATTAAAAGGAGAATGTTGGTCTAAAACCAAAAGGGTGAAGGAAAATCCTTGGTCTGAAATTCTGGTTTCTATTGAATGCAAATAAAATTATAAAGGTATGCTCATATCCTCAATCAAAGACAAATGACATTTTTTGTTAATAGTTGTTAAGGGGTTTATTACCTGCGAGGGCATATATAGCCTTTTCTTTATTTATCGATTTCGGTTTTTAATGGTCTTCATGGATTATGAGTTGAACATGCTTGTGTTATTGCTTAAAATCCTATCTAAAATGACACATTTATATCAGAGAAAGAGGCTTAGTTCAGAAAGAAATGTCTTTCATCATGGTTTAGTGAAAATTTTGATCGAATTTTAGTTAGAACATAATAGTGATTCTTGGGAAAAAATTGTGAAAAGAAATCATTTTCAAGTTAATTCTGAAGCAGGTTGATAGTTTCATCTTTTTCAGGAGGAAACCCCAAATCCTGTAGAATATTTTGTTCTGCCTTACCCTCAATCTTCTTCTCCTCAACAAAACACCACGACGATTACTCGTAGTCAAACTTTCAGGTTTAATTTTAGTCCCGAATCATGTGTTTTCAGTGAAGCACCTCAGGCTTCTTATGAAGCTTCCAGGCAAACTGTAGTTTCCTCACTTTCATCTGAATGTAACCCACCTGTTACCACAAAAAAATGAAGATTCCATTAATCTTGTTGATTTTATGAACAAGAGGCAAGGAAGAAAAAATTCAAGAATGTTTAGAAATAAGTCTAGGAAAACCTCGAAGGCTAGTTCTCCTATATAGGTTGATGATGAATAGTTGGTTACGAATTATGAGGTCTCTTCCCCACAACAATTTTCTTCATAGGAACCAATTGAAAATCCTTCTAATGTAAAGGAAAAGGAAAGAACTGAAACCAATTTCAATCTGGAGGTTTCCTTCTGGAAGGATAAATATTATTCAGTGGTTCCAATGTTACAGGCTAATATAATTGATTTGGAATTAGAAAATTAACTCCTTAGACTAGAGAATAGAGCTTTGATCGATAGCCAAAGAAGAAAAGTTTCAGGGTCCAAAGAAGATAAAAATAAAGATGCAGTCAACATTAACTCTCCAGGAGTTAATATTTCCGTTAATTTGATTTCAAGATAGTTCCCAGTAATACTTAGTGTTAATTTTTTTTAGTTATTGGTATGATTTTACCATTTTTTTAGTTTAGTTTGCATTTTTATCAATTTTAGTTAATAAAAGAGTAGCTACTGAATTTCAAATTCTATAGGAACTCTAATTTTTCATTTTTATATTTTTATTTTTATTAATTTATGTTTTTCTTTTATTTTATTTTTTCGAGAGTAAAAAGAATGTCCTGAAAAATGCAGGAAATAAGAAAATTAGTTTCCAAACATTGAACAATTAGTAGTTTTTATTTTTATACTTATTCAATTTAGTTTGGAGAATTAAACAATTTTGTTATTTTCCCATTCTAAATAGATGATTGTTTATGGTTATGGAAGTTAATTTCCATTTTTGAATTCCTTCAATATAAAACAGTGAAGGAAAGAAAATAATGGGGGGAGTGTTAAGTTTTTTTGGAAAGAAAATGGAGTTTATACACTGCTGTACAAATTTCAGTTTTGATACATTATTCTGAATCTCTTTATTAATTTGAATATTAATACAAGCAATCAACATTTGGTATTATTACCGATATTCAAATTGTTTATTTTTTTTAAATCAAAGTTTTATCTGGATTATGTGTTGATGATATTACAGGTTGATTTAGTTATTTAATATTGATAAATTAAATCAATTTCACTTTTTTTTTGACACATTATTTCAGTAATTAATATGTATATAAATTACTGTTGGGATTATAAGTCTGTGTTAATTATTTAATCAGGTTTAAAAATTCATTTTCAGTTGATTTAATTAAATATTTGTTTTGAATATCTATATCTTTAGAACATTGTTTATTTCACTTAGATTTGTATACTATTTATAATTGGGCCCAATGTTTATATTTTTATTTTTAGTTTTATTCTGTTTTAGTTAATTTCTTTTACTTTCATTATACATACTTTTCAAAAGAAAACAAATCCTCTTTCATAGAGGTAACTTTTATGTCAATTATAATTAATTCCTCTATTGTATATAGTTTAAGATCTGTATATATTGATGATATGTTAGCTTCAATTGATTAAAAGGTGTATATATTTTGAATTTAATATATTAGATAGTTTTAGACAACTAAACCTAAACCAGTCAGAATCAACACTTACAACGGATAACAATCTAATTGGGATCTTGACCGGGCGATTTCCTCCATGTTGAATATGGTCATATTTTGCCATCAACATTTTAGCGCTAGAAGGAGGGGCATATGATAATGAATATCCAAAGAAATAAAACAAAACCAAAGACCATTCAAGTATATCAAATTATCCCACAATATCGTTTTTTACTACACAATCCGAATCCCCAATTCTTAGAACTGTAAGTGATATTTCTTCCAGTTTTCTTAGTTCTTCGGAGTTTCAACAAATAAAAAAACAAATAGAAGATCTTAGAAACCAAGGAGAAAATTCTCAAGGATCTTCTGATTCTATAGCTCCGATCATTCAAGAATTAGGTGTTCTTACAAGAGCACAAAAGCAAAGTTTAGGTATTGAACCTATTCATTTTCAAGTTCCTAAACAGATCAGAAAAAAAAATAAAATTAAAACTATTGGTAATAATCATTTCTCAACTCCTCCTCTACATACATCTCCTATTCCATCACCTCCTCATCAAATAAATACTATGGATGGAGTACCAACAACGCCTTGGAGAACTCTTAGAGTAGTCAATGTGCCTAAAAATCCAAATAAATGGTTACCAAAATTTAATCCTAAATAAAGAGAAACTCCTGATGATCATATCAAAAAATCTATGTTAGTTGTTAACCTGAGAAGCATTGAGCATGAAGATGTTTTGTATACAATTTTCCCATACACTTTCGAAGGAGAAGATTCTATTTTGTATTTTTCTCTACAAGTCAATTCCATTACCAATTGAGATACTTTTGAGGATTTTTTCATTAAGAAATTTGTGGATGATAAATCTTCATCTATTTTATTAGTGGAATTATCCAAAATTAGAATGGGTCCCAAAGAAAGAATCAAATATTTCAATCAAAGATTCCTTAAACTTCTCAATAAAATGCCTGAAACATCCAAGCCCGGTTTAGACATTCAGATTGAATTTTATTCCTCTACTTTACCAGTTTCCATTTCTATGTTTGTTAAAATATCAAGTAAAAATACTTTGACGGAAGTGATGCATGAAGCTTTAGATGTAGAAAAATAAATATCTAGTATTGCAAGTAAATCTCCAGGTGAAGATTCAAGATCTTCCATAACAACCAAGAATACAATTGTCAAACATGAAATTAAAGATAAAAATGTTTTTGATATGGAAGATTTATAGAAAGTCATGAAAACATTAGAAAATGAGATAGTTGATGTTAAAGGAAAACTAGATAAATTCTCAAATAAACCTTTTAGGCCTTTTTTCAAAAAGAATCCACAGATCCCACTTGGTGGACAAACTCCAAAAGGAATTAATACTGATGAGGAAGAAGGAGAGGACAATGTAGAAGTTAAAGATACTAATGCATTTTGGGATATTAATGAATTTTTTTATGAAGATGATACAGAATAATCTCTCACTGCTAAGACCCGAAGTAAAAGTACATCTTCAAATTATGAAACTGATACAGCATCAAATTCACAACCTGTAGAAAACAAGTCAGTATCAAAGAGTCTAGTTTTTCCTGAAAAAATTGATTATGCTATTATAGAAGACATGAAAAAGACCAAAGCAAACATTTCCCTTTAGGAATTAAGAAAACTAAAATCTCAAAAGAATAGTTTATTAAAGGTTTTAGGGGTCTCTAAGAAAACAAGTTCATCACCTACTACAATAAAAAATAAAGAAAAAGTTTCGACAACTTAAAATTTTTCTTCTGAAGTAGATATTGGTTCAATTATTATAGGTGATAGATCAATGTCACATACTCCTTCATCTCTTCTCGCTTTTGAAATTTTTAATAAAAATGGTTGATTCAGGGGCATCTTCAAATATAATGCCTTATTATGTTTGTCTTCATATTAATACAAAACTACATAAATCAACTATTCAAATTGTTCAATTAGATAGAAAAAGGGCAAAAGTTTTGGGAGAATTGAAGGATGTATTAATCAGATTATCATCTAATTCTAAATGTTTTCAAATAATAGGTATTCTTGTTGATGATATTCCATATGCGTATTGATTAGTTTTAAGTCGAGATTGGTCTAAAAAACTTTATGGATATTTCTCAATTGATTGGTCTCATCTTTGGCTTCCATATAATCAGAAACCTAATCAGATCCGTGTCAACAGAGAAAAACATATGAAACATAATGTGACAAATTTAGATGGAGAAAATGAAAATGTATCTTTTACTAATAACATTGTTGGTAATTATTCTATATATTGATTCTTATTTTGGAAATTTTAATGTGCATGTTCACCTTTCAAACCTACAGCTCAAAGTTCAGAAATTAATTTTTTTTGTCAAACTGATTTTTCTCGTTGTATTGATTTTTTTAATAATTCTATAAATTATCCATTTTGGAAACTTTATTTTGATGGATCTAAATCTAATGATGGTGCTAGTGTAGGTTGCATTTTAAGCAGTCTTGATGGTGTAAAAACTATGTTAACATGAAGATTGAAATTCCATCTTAATAATAATACCACAGAGTATGAGGCATTAATGCAAGGTCTAAAGAAAGCAATCAACATGAATGTGCTAGACATCTTGGTCTTAGGATATTCATAAATTGTTGTTAAACATGTAAAAAATCAAATTCATTGTATTTCTAGTCATTTGAAACATTATAAGAAATTAGCTCAAGGTCTCAGTAGAAATTTTTCTGCATTTAATATTGTTTCTATATCTAGAATGCAAAATGCTAGTGTAGATCTGTTGGAAAATGTGGCTTCTAGACTTATTCCCCCTGAATATTTTTCTCTAGATAGGTTCTCTGTTGAGTTAATTTTTCGACCTTCTATTCCTGATAACATAACAAATTGGTGAGTCTTTAATGACGATGCTGATATAATTATTTTTCTTTCTTTGGAAGGAACATATGAAGGTGATATCATGACGAAGAATCACATGATCTTGAGTGGAATAAATCTTCTCTGGAGGATAAAATTAAATACAAAAATATTGTTCCTAAATATGTTGTAAAGTTATAAGATATTTATGATTTAAAAGATAGATTTTAAAAACCCACAAATTTTAAAACAAAAAGTTCTACTAGGAGTATAGAATTAATTAATCTAGGAACATATGAAATTCCTCAAAATGTCAATATTGGATTAGGTTTTTCTCCTTTTGAAATAAAAAACTTTCATAAAGATTCTTAAGCAATACAAGGATGATTTCACATGGTCATATGGTGACCTGAAAACTTTTGATACATCTGTAATTCAACACACCATTCCTATACTTTTAGAAGAAAAACCAGTTCAACAAAAGTTAAGGAAAATTCATCCTAACCTTGAAACCTAGATTAAAAATGAACTTAACAAGTTTCTTAAAGAAAATATATTTTTTCTAGTAAGACATTCCAAGTGGGTATCAAATCATGTTCCTATAAGGAAAAATAACAGAGACATCTGAATATGTATAGATTTAAAAAACTTAAACACAACTTCTGAAAAAAGATATTTTTTCATTACCTCCTATGGAGAAAATTCTTCAATTAGTCTTAGGTTTTGAAATGATATCATTTTTAGACAGATTTTTTGGGTATAATCAAGTATTAGTTCACCCTAATGATAGAATCAAAACCACTTTCAGAACTAAATGGGGAATTAATGCCTATAAAAAAATGCCTTTTGGTTTAAATATTGCAGGCACAACTTTCTAACGAGCTATGGATATTGTTTTTCATGGTTTAATCAATAAATATGTTGTTGTTTATCTAGACAATATTACAATTTATTATAAGAATCATTTAGATCATATTTCTCATCTTAAACAATTTTTCGAATGATGTCGAAAGTATGGAATTTCTTTAAATCCTAAGAAATCATTTTTTGCTCTTCAAGAAGGTAAAATTTTGGGATTTATATTTTCCAAAGAAGGAATTTCAATTGATCCTTCTAGAGTTAAAAGTATTTATGAAATTCCTTTGCCTCATAGTAAAACATCTATGCAATCTTTCCTTGGAAAAATAAATTTTGTGAAGCGTTTTATCCCAGATTTAATAGAAACAGTTTTACCCTTACAATGTATGATAAGAAAAGACACATTATTCAAATGGAATACAATTGAAAAATATGCTTTCAATTCTATAAACAAAGCTATCATTCATGCACCTTCTTCACTCTCTTCTAACTATAATAAAGAATTCATTATTTATAGTTTTGCATCTGAAAAATAATACGCATCTATATTATAAAAAAAATAATAATCAAAACATAGAAGTACCCATTTCTTTCGAAAGTTTAGCATTGCAGGGAGCACAATTAAATTCTACTGATGTTGAAAAGTAAGCTTATGCAGTTTTCAAATCCATTAAACATTTCAGATGTTTCCTTATCAAATCACATACCAAGGTAATAGTGTTGAACAACTGAGAGGGGGGGGGTGAATCAGTGGTTACCGTGCTTAAACAATTATGCTTCTTTTAAACTCTTTGCTGAGACACTAAATGATGATCACAATAATGCAGGGGAATAAACAATGGCATATCCAGCATCAGTCACACATATGAGAAACATAGAGACAGATATTTCCTGAGGAAACCCATACAGGGTAAAAACCTCTTTTTCTTTATATGATAAGTAATAGTTACATTCTTTACATTATCATACATATGAGCACCAACTCATAATGAGGCTACAACCTCTGTTTTGCAAGCTGCAACTTGCTGAGAGCACCAACTCTCTGTTTTCTCTAGCACCCACTAGAAGGAAGCACCAACTCCCTGGTTTCTCTAGCACCAACTAGAAGGAAGCACCAACTCCCTGGTTTCTCTAGCACCAACTAGAAGGAAGCACCAACTCCCTGAGTGTTTCCAGCATCAACTGGATGGAAGCACCAACTTCCAATCATACAGGCACCAACCTGTATAACAGAGAACAAGAGTTCTCCCTTACACCACCCTGCCACCCTGTTTTCTCTAGCTGCAACTAGATGGAAGCTACAACTCCCTGTGTTCAAGCACCCACTTGAACCTCTGAGGACAACAGTCCTCCCGAGCACCTCCCAACCACCCTCAAATATTAATATTCGAAACTTAAACTCATTACAACGCAATAAAGTTATTCAATGGCTTACCAGTCTTGTCGTTGTTCTGTTGCACTGCTCTGCCCTGTCTGCATTAGTGTCTTCTGCACCCACCTTGCACTTTATGTTCTTCTCCATTTATACTCTCTGCACCATGTCCCTTCCATGCAACCTTCCTCTGCTGTGTATTTCTACTCCTGTGCTCTGCCTCCTTGCTCACACTTCAATCTTTCTACACAGCAACCACAACAACTCCAACAACAATGGCAACAACAACCTCATCTCTTCTCTGCACTGTATACTTATAGCTTATGTGCACCTTCTGCATGCAATGTGTGCATCACCTCTGTATTCTCACACTGTTCCCATCTCCTCCACCTCTTGAGTGCTCTGCCTGATACTCATGGTAACTCTTCATCTTCTCTGGCTGTTTCACCACGCGTTCAACATCACTGGGTGTTGTGCTGAGATTCCTCAGCCTCTCTGGCAGTTGAGACTCTTCGTCTTCTCTGTAATAGTCAAACTCATCCTTTCTCTTTCAATTACTAGATTTTTCTTTCAGAATAGCCCCACATGCACAGTCTATCTCATTTTCTTTTACACTCACCTCATCGACGGTTTCACTTCGCCTTTTCTCAGCCAATAACAAGAACACCTGTCTTTGCCACTGAAACGCTAACTTATTTTTCATCATCATTCTGTTTCTCTTAACTGATTCATAACTGAAGCGTTAATGTGTGAGGAAGAACAACAACCCTCCGATCACTACTTGATCCAACGGTTCAGATCAAATCGGGATTTCACTCATCGCGATTTCGGCACTTTCGATGACATAATGTTTATGTCCACGGGAGTCGCGATTTCCCGATTCGCGATGTGCTTCAGCCCTCTTGGCTGAGCCCTGGTCCATGTGACCGTTCCCCGTGACTGCATCCTTATCTCTGACAGCTGGCCTCCACTACGCCACCATCCTACTTCGCTGCTATGCTGACATCTGGCCCCTACTCATCGGGGTTTCGCGGATCGCGATTCTGAATTGCACAAAACTCTTGTCAACGGGATCCCCAATTTCCCGATGAACAAAATTTCGATGGCGCCTTATTCTTTGACACCTGTCCCTCAGATGGATGGTCCCGATCCCTTCGGGATTTCGAGACTTTCGATTTCAATTGACTTTGTCATTTCAAAGTCCCGATCGCCGATGCCTCTGCTGATGTCACAGGTGTTTTGACACATGTTAGATCCTGCCACGTGTCACTCTGATTCGTGACTTTCATGTGCCTGAAGTGTTAAATCTGCCTGACACCTATCATTCCCTGGTTGTGCCACGTGTCCCTTGCTGACGTGGTCTGCTGTCGTGAGTTGGATCAATGGTTCATATGCACTTCTTATCCAATGGCTATGATTACATCGTGAAATCACATATCGCAATTTCAGGGTTCTTGATGTCAAGTGATTTTGGTATTTCAAAGTCGCGATTGCCGATGCCTCTGCTGACGTCACACGTGGTTTGACACGTGTTAACTACTGCCACGTGTCAATTTGAATCGTGACTTTCATGATCTTTAAGTGTTAGATCTGCCTGACACCTGTCATTCTCTGGTTGTGCCATGTGTCCCTGGGTGACGTGGTCTACCGACGTGAGTTGGATCAACGGTCTAGATCTCATGTTGATCTGACGGTGCAGATTCAGTCGGGATTTCGCATATCGCGAAATCGTGATTTTCGAGGCATTGTATTCTTTGCATATTAAAACCCCAATCCCCAAAACTCCGATGAAGCCTCCTGTCTACACATGGATGGTCCCGATCTCTGCTTGATTTAACGGCTGCGATCAAATCGCGAAATCGCATATCACGATTTCAGGGTTTTCGTTGTCGAGTGAACTGGACATTTCAAAGTCCCAATCGCCGAATCTCCGATGACTTATCTCCCTCGTAATTTCTACAAATCTGACGGTTGTTGGCCTTTCGGGAAATTTGAAAGGGATCCAACGGTCACTGGATCGCTGTCTTCTTTCTTCTCTGCAAACTCTTGCTGCATGTGTTTTCTTCAATGCTATTCCTCCCGAGCTTTTACGTCCGAATCCCCAAGGGGTTTTATCCTTCATATCCTGCCATCTTCGCTGTTGTATTTAAGCCATCATCACTACTGTACTTGCCATCAATGACAAGTCTATGCTGCCTGTAAAACATGCCAACAATCCTTTATACATTCTTCCTGCACCCATGCCATCTTCATTGCTGTACTTGCCATCAATGACAAGCATATGCTACCTGTTAAACATTTCCAACAAATAGTTCCACATCCCTCAGTCAGAAGTCTACTCATTCAGAAAGACTTAGGGGAAAAGAGAGAAAATTGGATAACAACGTTACAAGAATATGATTTAGAGATAAAACCTGCAAATATCGTTCGAGGTCAAGGTATATGCATGTTATTAACTGAAACCATAGTTACTACATCTAAAAATGTGGATAAGTTAAATATTATTGAAGATATACAACATGTATGTGTTACTCCAGATATTCCTGGTTCACAGTATTCAGATCTAGTTTATTATCTTAATAATGGAATTGCACCTTCTCATTTGGACTTCAAAAAGAAATGTGATTTAAGAATAAAATCCATACAATATCATCTTATGAATAACGTTCTTTTTAGAAAGAATTATGATTGAATATTACTTCAGTGTTTAGAAAAACAAGAAGTTGATAAAGTTTTATTTGACTTGCATGATACACCTGCAGGTGGTCATTTTGGAGGTGATACAATTGCACACAAAATTTTATGTGTAGGTTATTATTTGCCAACGTTATTTAAGGATTCTCATTTATATGTTCGAAAATGTAAAAGTTGTCAAACTTCAGTTGGACGAGAAAATAAATCAACACTACCTCTGTTGCCAGTCAGTGTTGAACACCCATTTGAAGAATGGGGAATCGATATTATTGGTGAAATTTATCCTAATTCCCCCAAGAAACATAGGTGTATTCTTACAACCACTAATTACTTTACAAATGGGACAAATCCCATGAAGAAAAAGGTAAACATTCGAAGTTTCAAAAGTTGTGGTTAGGTCCTTTTCGGGTTGCTTAGAAAATTGGTCCATCTACTTTTATTTTGAAAACTCTTGAAGGCATAGAAGAGTCTTTTCTTGTAAATGGGTTAATTTTCAAAAAAAAAAATTCCTAAAAAGATTCATCAATCCTTGTAAAACAGTTGTGAAATTTATTTTGTAAATATTTTCGACTATTTCCATCTTCTTTCTTTCATTTTGTTTTATATTATTTTTTGTTGTTGATATAATATAAAAATTGGATACATCTGTTAATCAATGGTCTTTGAAATTATTTTTGGTACAGAGAGAAGATAATTTAGATTGTTTGAAATAAGAAAAGTTTTTTAAGAAAAATCAAAGGATAGATTTTATGACTAGTTTATATTTATAAAGAATTAAGAACAAGGAAAATCCTCTTCAACAAATTCTCTTTGAAGTAGTATTATGTCCCTTAAAATAAAGTAATTGATTGGGAAATAACACATCATAAGATGAACAGTTTAGTTCTCATTTCGTGATTCATAAATAAATAAACAAATCTCTATATCACCCCTCCTGTATTCTTGAAATTGATCAAATGAAATCAATAAGTCATTAATTAAAGACAAAAGTTGAAATTTTAAATAAGAAAAATGAGGATGTGAGAAATATATGTTAACTCGTCGGGGTACTGAACATGCCTGTTGGAAGTGGGTAAAGGCTTCTATGACATTAAGATAACTTCATTGGGGTACCGAATAGGCCTGCTGGCAGTGAAGCAATACTAGGTACAATGAGTTAAACTTTTCAATTCTGACATAGTGATGAGGCTTTACTTATTATTCAAATCAAAAGTTTCCTTTCCCAGTCATAAGATTAATAAATGTTCCTTATTCCCTCCAATGAGATAGAGTTAAAGAGTACTAGTACTATTTTATTTTCTTATCTTTTACAAAGTAGTCATAAATATAATTTATCTACAGTTCATAAATTCTCTTATTTATTGTGATATGATATATTTTTATTTGTCTTATATACAGAAATAGCTGGTTTCAACAGTATGTCGCGAGTTTTTGTAGAAGAAAACAACCTCCCAAATTTTCATTTTTGAAAAATGAAAATTTATTTTACTTAAATAATGTTTTCAGTTTTGATGATTTTGGACATACTCCTAACTTATTTGATTTTCATTCAATCATTAATGATATTTTTTGTTTTGGATGATAAAGGTTTTGATTAAAATATTAGTTTTCAAATGTTTTTATTCCTTATGATTTCTTCTCATTTCAAAGAGCTACAATATTTGACAAGATACAATTTTTAATTATTTATTGTTGATTTTAAAACCAATGCCCTAAACCATGATTGATCATAATATATTAAAATCCTACTTAGTTTGTCATAACTTTGATATTCAAGATCTACAAACAACTGTTTAAGATCTTGTTGTGGTACATTAGGCTTGATACAATCATCATAAATTGAAATGAAGTTAATGGAACATTTATTAAGGGTCCTTTCAACCCGAATATGAACAATATTCCTTTCCCGAAGTTGACAGATTCACGCCCACATATAGCATTCAACTATCTCTCTGTATTCATGAGTTATCACCTATGTTGTGTCTTCCTCGAAATAAGGTTTTTCTCCAAGAATTGAAACTCTTTTTTATTCATTTGCAAGTGAGGGTCTATTAATGAGGGTTTTATGAACTATAGTGTGGTAAAGTGTTGTTATTATGGGAATGATTTCTAGAGTAGAACTCGTTGTCGAGCTTATTGAAGCCCAGGAAGATTATTTTTCAACTTTTGAGAAGGATGGATGGTTAAATTTATGTGCATGTTTAATGGTCATAACACGCAGGTCACCAAAGTTTTCACTCGAAATTTTAATGGTGAATGCACCAAAATTAGGGATATAGCATTACAACTAGATGAAGAAGTAATAGCCAAAGCTACTAAATTGCCATTAAAAGGAGAATGTTGGTCTAAAACAAAAAGGTTGAAGGATATTCCTTTGTATGAAATTCTAGTTTCTCTCGAATGAAAATACGATTATAAAGGTATGCCCATATCCTCAATTAAAGACAAATGACATTTTTTTGTTAATAGTTATTAAGGGGTTTATCACTTGTGAGGGAAAATATAGCCTTTTCTTTATTTATCACTCTGGTATTTTAATGGTCTTCATGGATTATGAGTTGAACATGCCTACGTTATTGCTTAAAATCCTATCTAAAATGGCACATTTCTATTAGAGAAAGAGTCTCAGTTTAGAAATAAATGTCTTTCATCGCGGTTTAGTGAAAATTTTGATCGAATTTCAGTTAGAACAAAATGGTGATTCTTGGAAAACATTTGTGAAAATAAATCACATTCAGGTTAATTATGAAGCAGGTTCATAGTTTAATATTTTTTTGAGGAAACCCAAAATATTGTAGAATATTTCATTCTGCCTTACCCTCATGCTTCTTCTCCTCAGTAAAACACTGCGAGGGTTGCTCACAGTCAAGTTGTCAGGTTTAACCTTAGCCTTGAATCGTCTGTTTTCTATGAAGCACCTTAGTCTTCTTCTGAATCTTCCAAGCAAATCATAGTTTCCTCACTATCATTTTAATGTGACCCACCTATTACCACAAAATAATGATGATTCTATTAATCTTGTTGATTTTATGAACAGGAGGCAAGGAAGAAAAAATTCAAGAATGTTCAGAAATAAGTCTAGGAAAACCTTGAAAGCTAGTTCTCTTATACAGGTTGATGATGAAGAGTTAGTTATGAATCAGAAAGTCTCTTCCCCACACCATGTTTCTTCACAGGAACCAATTGAAAATCCTGCTAAAGAAAAAGAATAGGAAATAACTAAAACTGATCCCAATTTAGAGGTTTCCTTCTAGAAGGGTAAATATCATTCAATCGTTCCAGTGTTATAGGATAATATAATTTATTTGGAATTAGAAAATCAAATCCTTAGATCAAAAAATAGATCTTTGATCGATAGCCAAATAAGACAAGTTTTAGGGTCCAAAAAAGAAGATAAAAAGAAAGATGTAGTTAACATTAACTCTCCAGGAGTTAATGTTTTCATTAAGTCAGATTTCAAGACAGTTCCTAGTAATACTCAGTTTTAAATATTTTGGTTATTGGTATGATTTTAGCATTTTTTTAGTTTACTTTGTATTTACATTAATTTTAGTTAATAAAATAGTAGCTACAGAATTTCAAATTCCATAGGAACTCTAATTTTTGTTTTTATATTTTTTTTATTAAGTTTTGTTTTTCTTTTCTTTTGTTTTTACAGGTGTAAAAATAATGTCCTGGAAAATGCGGGAAATGAGAAAATTAGTTTCTAGACATTGATCGATTAGTAGTTTTTATTTTTATAATTAGTTAATTTAGTTTGGGGAATTAAACATTTTTGTTATTTTCCCATTCTAAATGGATAATTGTTTATAGTTATGGAAGTTACTTTCCATTTTGAATTCCTTCAATATAAAACAATGAAGGAAAACACAAATGGGGGGAGTGTTCAGTTTTTTTGGAAAGAAAACAAAGATTATACAATGTTGTACAAGTTTCGGTTTTGATACATTATTATGAATCTCTTTATTACTTTGAATAACAATACAATCAATCGATATTTGGTACTATCACTGATATTCAAATTGTTTATTTTTTTGAAATCAAAGTTTTATTTGGATTATGTGTTGATGATATTATAGGTTGGTTTAGTTAATTGCTATTGATAAATCAAATCGATTACACTTTTATTTAACACATTATTTAAGTAGTTAACATGTATATGAATTACTATTAAGATTATAAGTCTATGTTAATTATTCAATCAGGTTTAATAATTCATTTTCAGTTGATTTAATTAAATATTTGTTTTGAAGATCTATATCTTTAGAACATTGTTTATTTCACTTAGATTCATATACTATTTATAATTGGGCCCAATGTTTATATTTTTCTTTTTAGTTTTATTCTATTTTAGTTAATCTCTTTTACTTTCACTATACATACTTTTCAAAAGAAAACAAATCATCTTTCATAGTGGTAACTTTTATGTCAATTAGAATTAATTCCTTTGTTGTATATAGTTTAAGATATGTATATATCGATATTTTAGATTCGATTGATTAAAAGGTGTATATATTTTGAATTTAATAGATTAGACAGTTTTAGGTAACTGGACCTAAACCAGTCAGAATCACCACTTACAATGGATAAAGATCTAATTGGGATCTTGACTGAGCGATTTACTCAATGTTGAATATGGTCATAATTGGCCATCAACATTTTGGAGCTAGAAGGAGGTCCATATGATAATGAATGGCAAAAGAAATCAAAAAAACCAAAGAGAATTCAAGTAGATCAACTTCTCCCACAATATCTTTTGTTACTACACAATCTGAATCCCCAATTAGTAGAATTGTAAGTGATTTTTCTTCCAGTTTTCTTAGTTCTCCAGAATTTCAATAAATAAAACAACGAATAGAAGAAATTACAAATCAAGGAGAAACTTCTCAAGGATATTATTATTCTATAGGTTCTGTCATTCAATAATTAGGTGTTCTTACAAGAGAACAAAGATAGAGGTTAGGTATTGAACCTATTCAATTTCAAGTTCCTAACCAAATAAAAAAAACCATAATTAAAACTGTTGGTAATAATCATTTCTCAAATCCTTCTCTACATACATATCCTATTCCATCACCTCTTCAATCACCTCCTCGTCAACCAAATACTATGGCTGGAGTACCGAGAACGCCTTGGAGAAATCTCAGAGAAGTCAATGTTCCTGTAAATCAACATGATTTACCTAAAACTCTAGATAAATGGTTACCAAAATTTAATCTCGAATCAAGAGAAACTCTTGATAATCATATCAACAAATTTATGATAGTTGTTAACCTGAGAAGCATTGAGCATGAAGATGTTGTATGTATACTTTTCCCACACACTTTCAAAATTTGGGGATGATAAATCTTCATCTATTTTATTAGTGGAATTATCAAAAATTAGAATGGGTCCCGAAGAAAGAATCAAATATTTCAATCAAGGATTCCTTAAACTTCTCAATAAAATGCCCAAAACATCCAAGCCTGGTTTAGACATTCAGATTGATTTTTATTCCTTTACTTTACTAGTTTCCATTTCTATGTTTGTTAAAAGAGAAAGAAAAAATACTTTGACTGGAGCTGTAATGACCCCTCCATTATGACTAGGAAAGAGAAGCATAAAAGGTAAGATTTTTTTTTTTTTTTTTTGCATTATGAAATTAACATCAACACATAAATCATAACACATAACCAACGACATCAATAAGAAAAGAATTACCAACATCTCATCATTGTAATCAACTAATATTGTAGCCGACACATCAACGTAATTTGTAATGACACAATTTCAACACAACATCACATTTAAATAATGACACATAATCTACAAGCATCATGAATGGCGACGCAAGATCAAATCATCACGATCAACTGGAATCATCAAATTTTATTCTCCCAACTCATTACATCAAGATAATTATTAGATAACATAGGGATAACATGAGATAATAAATACTTTCAGCAAGTGAGATCTTGCTGTTGAGAACCGCCTAGGGTTTTCACTGTTGAAGTTCCCATGCTGCTGCTATGGTAGCCCCCGGAGGAGGGGAGCCGTTGCCCCCTCCTTCTCCTGCCACCTCCTTCCGCAAGCTCCTAGCCTCCCAAGGAAAGAAGCTCCCCCTTGCAAAATTACCAAGCTTCGTCAAGAAGCTCGATTTGATCCCCAAAATTGACCTACCCCCAGATCACCTAATGCATGTAGCAATCTCACTGTCAGACTGAGGACTGGTCAGACAGTTTATGGGGATTTGGTCGTTAGTCTGAACCACTGATAACTGGATCCAAAGAAACTGGAGACTGCTAATCAAGAGCAGTGTAACTTGCTATGCGGTGGGAAGAGGATTCTTCATCTTCGAATTCATCTCCCAGGAAGATAGAGACCTCATCTTCAGAAATGGGTCGTACTTCATGGGCACACAAGGTCTATACCTGAATCATTGGACACCAAGCTTTGACCCAGTGGTCGAAGTACCCAAGGGCATCCCCGTCTGGGTCAGACTCCCCAATATCCCTCTTCACTTCTGGAATCCCTCTTCGCTACAAGAAATCGAGAGTGGACTAGGTCAATATATTGATAGAGAGGATCCCAAAGATCATTACTCCTGAGCACGCATTTGTGTCGAAGTGGACCTAGAGGTGGGCCTTCCAGAAGCAATCAAATTAAAGGTTGGAGAATGGAATCAATTTCAGAAGCTAGATTATGAACAATTACCTTTCAAATGCAGAGGATGCCATGAATATGGCCACTTCCAATGAAACTTCCCTAAAATCCCAATCAAGGAGAAAGAAAATGGAGAAGGGTGGCAACAACCAAGGAAAGGGAAAGCTTCATCGAGAGAAAAAGGACCAAGGAATGATAAGATAATCCCCGCATAGCCCACAAAACAAGGAAAACAACCAGAAGTAAGGACATAAAAGAGTATTAGAATGTTGTATCAAAATCAAGCAGGAACATGACAGGAGAAGCCCCTAAGGAAGGCCAACCAGTTAAAGAACCACAAGGGAAATCAAATCTAGAAACCAAAGAGATATCGGCCCCAGAGATAGAAGAAGAGAAATCCAAGACAGGAGAAGGAAAGGACGTGGATACAGACATAGAGGAAGGATAGGTCTCCTCAGAAAGTGAATACGAAGAGGCAAGTGACACCTTGGTCACCCCCAAAAAAGCAGGAAGAGGAAGAAAATAAAAAAATGAAGAAATAGTTAAAGAAACATATAAATACATCCTGAATGGCTCGCAACCAAAAATCACACAACTAATCAGTGTAAGACAGACAAGGAAGCATTCCAAGGATCTTCAAGGAGCCCACGCATCCCCCCCAGGTAAATCATGAAACTAGCATCCTAGAATTGTAGGGGGTTCGACATCAAATTGAAGGAAGATGCACTAAAATATATCATAAAAACCTCTAAGTATGATATCCTACTACTCCAGGAGACCAAGATGGAAGAGCAAGACTTCCTAAAAACAACAAAAAAAATATGGAAAATAAGCCAAGGAATAGCTGAAAGCGCAAGAGGAGCCTCAGGAGGTATTGGCACCCTCTGGAACACTATGAAGTTTGACCTAGTCAATTTTGAAGAAAGAACATACTAGATCTACACCAGCCTCCTTCATAGAGAAACATACAAACAGGTAAGTCTCTTCAATCTTTATGTGCCAGTTCTATTAGAGGAGAAAATAATTTGTTGGGATTCTCTAAAATATTATCTGCAACAAAAGGATCTAGACAATATCATTATCGGAGGGGATCTAAATGTGACCCTAGATCTAACCGAGAAAAAATGTGGCTCCATTGTGAGAGACCTAACAAGAGAATGGGTAGAAGATATCATGTCCGATTGGGAGATGGAAGACATCAAACCAACAAAAGGTAAATACACGTGGTCAAACAAGAGGGTAGGCCCAGGGCACATTGCTACTAGATTGGACAGGTTCTTAGTCCAAAGCTCCTTATTACTTCTTAGCCTCACACCCTCCCTTTCAATCCTCCCACACAATGTTTCAGACCACAAACCAATCTTCTTATAGTTCTCTCCTGACAAGAATCTAGGACCAATCCATTTCAGATTCAATCCAACCTAGATCCATGATGAAGGCTACCAGAAGCTGGTTACCAAAATTTGGAATGACACAGTAAGAGGCTCAACCTTCTTTGTTTGGGAAGACAAACTCAAGAGACTAAAGGAAGCATTAAAATATTGGCTAAAAACCTGTTCAAACCCAATAGAAAATCACGAGGGAGCCCAAAAGCAACTAGGGAACCATTAGCTAGAAATGGAAAATAAGGAAATCATCCAAGAAATTTTGCACCAAGAAGACCAACTCCAAAGAAATTGGTACAAAGCCTACCGAGAGGAGGAAAATTACTGGAGACAGAAATCAAGAATCCTATGGTTGGAAGCAGGAGATTAAAACACTAGCTACTTTCACAAACAAGCTGAGGCAAGGAAGCAGTACAAGAAAGTCATGGAAATTCAGGTTCAAGACCAAAAAATAACAGATCTTGAAAGTATAAAAGTAGTTGCAGCAGATGATTTCGAATCTCTATACACAGAAACTCAACGGTTTGTAATTGAATCTAATGCTTATCCCCTCTCACTCGTCCCTTCCCTCATCAATGATGATGTCAACAAGATTTTAACAAAGGCAGTAACCCAACAAGAAATAAAAGAGGCACTTGACCAAATGGACCCAGTCAAAGCCCCAGGCCTAGACAGTTTCAGAGCCAGATTCTTTCAATATAGTTGGGATATAATCAAATCATACCTTACGAAACTGATTCGGAAATCCCAAATATGCAGCAAGTTAGGAGGAGGAACAAATTCGTCTTTCCTTGCTCTTATCCCAAAAGAAAAAGGAGCAGTCAATTTTGGTAGATTCCGACCAATCTTCCTTTGTAACACAAGTTACAAAATCCTCACAAAAGTAATAGCTACCAAAATAAAACAAATTCTCCCGGCAATCATCCCTGAAAACCAAGGAGGGTTTATAAAAGGCAAGCATATAGTGGACAATATCATCCTAGTTCAAGAATCTCTACACTCAAGCATTCGAAGGAAATAAAAAGGTATGATTATAAAGATTGATATTGCTAATGCATTTGACCGAGTTATACATAACTTCATGTTCAGAGTCATGGAAAATTTTGGATTTGCCCAAGCATTTATAAATTGGATAAAAACTTGCATTGGCTCCCCATGGATAGAACCACTAGTGAATGGAAGGACCACTAAGTTCTTTCAAGCCTCCATAGGACTCAGGAAAGGTTGCCCCCTCTCTTCTCTTCTTTATTCCATTTAGGCCTCAGTGCTAAGCTTCCAATTAGACCACTGCCAGACGCATAAAAACCTACTAGGCCTGAGGATATCCTATGGGGTAAAGGACGTAAATCATGCCTAGTTTGCGTACGACATGCTGCTAATGGGAGGGGCGAATTTGCAAACAACAAGAAAATTAAAAAATGAATTAGATGCCTACACATAAATCTCTGGTAGTTCCATAAGACTGATTAAAAGCAATATCTTTGGATGGAACATCACTCCAAGGGAAATGCTAGACATCTCAAGAATTCTGGGAATGGAAGGTTGCACCAACTGGGAGGATTTTAAATACCTGGGAGTCCCAATCTTCAAATCCAAGACAAAGGCTTCACACTAGACCTTGCTGATAGACAAGTTAAAAAACAAAATAAACTCCTAGGGAACAAGCTGGCTAAATCTTGCAGGCAAAGTGGTCCTAATCAAATAAGTTCTAGCAAGAATTCCTATCTATCAAAGCTCCTTGTTCCTTGCCCCTGTTTCGACAATCCAGAAAATTGAAACTCTGTTCAGAAGATTTCTTTGGGAAGGAGGAAAGAAAACAGGGAAAAAACTGCACCTAATAAGCTGGGAAAAAATCTCCAAGCCCGTCTTAGAAGGAGGCCTCCCGTTTAAAAACATCCATGCACAAAATCTAGCTTTAGGAGTAAAGATACTTTGGAATCTAATCACAGGGACCCCTTCCTGGACTAAAAATGCGCTTTGGAGGAAGTACTTTCGAGGTCCAAGGAAAAAGTGCCTAGATCACCCAACAATGGTGGAGAAAGGATCCCCAATCTTCTCTCTGTGTCAGAAGGCTTTGAAACACTTTAGCCCCCATCTTACCTGGATACCAGGAAATGGAAAATAGATCAACGTTTGGGAAGACTCAATAATGGGAGACCCTCCTCTAGGCCCGAGACAAGATTTAAATCAACTCAAAGTGTGGATGAAAACTCAGAATTTAAATAGTTTGTGGGATATTTCAGTTTGGGGAAATGATGAACCAAAAGCCTGGAAAAATTGGGGAATGGCTAACATACCTCCAAACTTAGAAGAGGATTGGAACACTCTGAAGTTCTGCCTACAAGGGAAATCCCCCCTAAAATAAAGGAACAAAGACAAGAGAGGTTGGGGAACACGGTCTGGAATTTACACATAGTCTCTATCCCAAACGTTCCCCTAGATCCAACAATTATGAAATCAATCTGGACAACCAAATCTATCCCAAAGATAGACATGTTTGTTTGGACCATGGTTCATAGAGGTATCCTCACTGGAGAAAACTTAAGACAAAGAGGATGGGAAGGTCCTCATAGGTGTCCCCTCTGCCTTCAAGAAAAGGAAACCACAGACCATCTGCTCCTAAACTGTGTCTACTCCAAGGAAGTCTGGCAGTTGGCCCTAGGTTTCACCCTCGAGCTCCCACAAGAAGCCAACATCCTACTCCAAAACTGGAATTCCTTCTGTCCCTTCCATACAACAAAAAAAGGCCAAATCTCCACCCTTTGGAGAACTCTCCCTAAATTTATACTCTGGAAGATTTGGCTCGAGAAAAACAACAGAATTTTTAGGGAGACCAAAAACAATCCAAATCATGTTGCAACCAATATAAAGGCCTTGTTTGGGGATTCAACCCACTACTTCTACAAATTTAAAAACTCAGAACCCCTAGATCCAGAAGAGGAACAGTGGATTAACCACTTTAAACTCAAAGATCAACAACAGAAAATAGGCAGCAACCTTCACCAGGAAATCTAGGAAATACGGAAGGAGAAGCAAGACTTTGACGATTGGAAGAGAAATCAAAACAAGCATATTTTTTTCTTTTACAGGGCCTCCAAAGGAAACCCAGGCCCGGATGGGGGTGGAGGAGTCCTGGAAAGCCCAACAGGTCACCCAAAACTCAACTTTGTCTGGGGAATTAGAATAGAATCCAACAACATAGTAGAAGGACTGGCCCTCTGGAAAGGACTAACTCAAGCAATTAACCACAATGTCCAAGATCTGGTGATAACAGGGGTCTCCAAGTTAGTAATCCAAGCCTTAATCCTTCGTAACAGAGTCAAAAATGCAAAAATCCATCACCTTCTAGAGAAAATCCGGCTCCTTCTTGGAAGTCTCTGTACTTACAAGCTTTACCATGTCCTCCGGAGACTGAACGCGTCAGCAGACACAGAGGCCAACAAAGGAGCCAACTCTCATATTTGAACCTTACAAATAAATGGAATCACAACTAGAATGGATCTGCCTTGAGAGTTGGGGGAAAAGATCAGTAGTTAAAAGGGGCACGAGCTGGAAAGGCCACAAAGCACAAGAGACAAGACATAGGGGAGAAACCAAGGTGGGTAAAGACAAAGCAATTGTCAAAATTGAGGGACGTAAACATCATTTGGATGTTGAACTCTCAGGGAAATCCATCATTCCAGATCGCACGAATCACTTAGGGGAGCCAAACCTGGAAGATGTTGTAGATAAAAAGGGAATCGAGGAAGGACCTCCTCATTCCCACGGCTTACAAAGACAAGAGAGACAGTCAAGTAGAGCTAGAGAGAAGAGTGTGCACAATTGTAGTAGTCCAGGAGCATCAAGGAAGGAGAAGAAGATGGTGTCCAACTCAGGCAACAAATGCACCACTGAAAAAAGGTTGAAGGCACTAGACGAAGACCTGTAACGCCTCAAGAATATGCTGCATCATCAACTGGATTTTCTCCAAAACTTAGATATTGATGCTGGAAGGCGCTTGGAAATGCTCGAATCCGATATAACCACAACTAAATTTGGGTTAACAGAGGAGCTTGGGAAGTTACGTAAGGAGATTAGAGATCCCAAACAAGTGTTCGAAAATAGAGTCAGTAAGCTGGAAGAAAAAATGAAATAGATGAACAAGGAAAGGAAGACTGAAAGGGACCAGCCCAAGCAGGATGACCCAAAGTAATCTGCTCAATAGTTCAATAGCAGGGAATTCTTATCTGAAACCACAAAAGCGAAGTAGGCGTTTTGTATAGAAGCCTCCACAGTAAATAATTCAGTTAGTTTTCTCTTTCCTTCGCCTGGTAGGAAGGCATAGCCTCTAGGTAGTGTAATCGTTTAAGTAAAGAAAATCTTAGTTCTTCTATAACTGTATCAGTGGCCTTGCCACTTTTTTCTTTAATGAAAAATCCATTACCCGCTCTTTTCAAAAAAAAAAAAAAAACATGAGATAATATAACGATATCTTAAAGGTAACATCAAGATGACATAAAGATACTACTTGCCCAACTTACCCTGCAAGGTTAGGACCTCCGGGACACATAATAAATGCTCAAACCCATGTTCCAATTGATTTTAACCATTTAAGGTCTCAGGGTTGGAGACTGTTATGAGGAACAAGGAGGTTTATGCATCCCACTAACACAATCAATTCCAACCTAGTATGCTAAATCAACAACATCAACGATAATCCATTTCATCAATCCATCAATCCTGATCCACAATTAAACATGGTGCTTGAGTAATCATTCACATAACTCATCATATATCACATTAAATCCAAGGCGCAAGAGAAATTATCAGTTATATTCGTGATACAAATCCCAATCACAAAATGCAATCATCCTTCATAATAAATTTCATTTCATGCAAGAAGACTAATATCTAAAACCATCATTCATGAAATTAAATTCCGTTCATGCAAGAAGTCCAATATCTAAACAATCATACATTACATCATAATTTCAATGTGTGAAAGGAGTCTAATTACTTAACTAGTCATACATCACTTATTAAAATCATGGCGCAAGTGGACTAACAACTTAATCATTCATCAATCAATAAATAATCATTGCGCCAGAGTAAACTATCGATTTATTTCACGGTGCAACAAATTCGAGTAATCAATCGATCATACAACAACTATCTACATGACTCATCATAACAAAATTAACTTCAGATTCAAGGTGCAAAGGAGACTAAATACTCAATCATTTACACATCAACGTTAATCCAAGGCACAAGGAAGTCTAATAACTCAATCAATCTTAAAATTGATATAATTTTATGGTGCTAGAGTAAAATAATTACATAACCATCCACACATTGATTTATTCATGCACACATTAATCAACTTTATTTTAATTTCAGGGTGCAATATCAAACATCTACTTTACTTCAAGGCACGCGAATAATCTAATTACTAAATTAAATCATGCTTCCACATTAATTCTAGGCCTGCACGTGTTCTGATTACTGAATTAGAAATAAACAACATCATTACAATGCACACAAGTAATCTAAGTGTAATCATTTAGGAATTAATAATTTTAAGGGCGCAATTGTAATATTGGTTACGTCCACCACCCATCGACTATAATTTGTAGCGCAAAAGTAATCTAGTTCCAAATTAACAACACATCAACAACATTAACTCACAAATTAGTAGTCTAGCTATCAATCCATCATTCATCAATAAATTCAATGCATACAAGAATAAAACAAAACATCTCCCAGGATTCATGCCTCTTCTCCCCTAATTATTGTTATTACATTATCATTATACCATAATTTACACTCATGCCATAATTAAAGAAAACATAATTCAATGTTAATGCCTCTTTCTTACTTTAACCGTATTTGTAGATTGTGATCTGCTAATAATACTACACATAATTAAATTATGCAGGGATAAAGTAAAACATAATTCAGTGAAAGTACCTCTTCCTTACTTTAATCATTACATAGTAGATTAGGATCTCCCAGTAATAATACCCATTAATTAAACTTCTGCCTGAATAAAATAAACCCAATCTTAGTAACCTTTGAGAAAAAAATAATAAGTTTGATTCTATGCAATCTATTTACGCATAACAAAATCTGTCAATAAAATTCGATGACTGCATTAAATTGATCACCCGGAACACTCCTTAAAAATATTTGGAAATTGGAGTAAGATAGGCAAAACCGCTCTATGCCAAGTGTCGAATCCTCTTAAGGGAAAGTGATCAGCCCATATATTAATGGGGCATGTGTAATTGCAACTCGAACTTACTGGTGTTATCAGAAAAATCAGTAAATGCAGACACAAACTAATCTCCCTAACTTCAACAAGAAATTAGAACAAAACAGAGAAGAATACAAGCTTCTCCATAGATTTCATTGTAATGTAAACTAGTTCAAAGAGGGACAAATAACATACATTTTAAACATCGTTTGATCCTCGCTAGTATCGTCCTTACTCTAGCTTTGGATTTGTGGGATGTTGAACTTGTTAAGAAGCACAAACCAACAAAGAGAGAGAACTTTGATATATATATTCGAGTTAAGCCTATGTATAAGATCAAGGAGTTATACAATAAAAATGGAGACACTTTTATAGGGAATAAATGTATCACTGCATTATATTGATGAAAGTAGAGAATACAATCTATGCCTTGATGTTGCAAGTTCCCTTCCAATGGCCCTTTTCTTCAACACACACACCTTTTCTCCAATTCTTTCTATGAAGAGTATTCACAACCTGACTTGGAAAGCTAAAGAAAAGCTATCACAAGTACAATCTTCAACAAAAATTTTCATGCATAAGCAAACATAGCCTTTCCCATGAGAGATACCTCTTTATATAGGATGAAATAGGGATGGATGAGGATATTAGTATGATCCCACTAAATTAGAGAAGTGAGTAAGATCCAAACCGATCGGAGGCCACCTCATCTTCCAGAAGATTCCATTCTAGAACTTTTGTGAATTTCACCTTTTCCCCGTGTTTGAGCATCGTCACACCCCAAGAATAAGAAACCTATAGTGACTCTGCAGTACAATTTGGTGCATCATGCGACAATCAAGAATCATTGCATCCCAAGCATTTAGCAGTGTGCGACGATTTCCTTTGATAGGGTTTTTAAAGAAAAGAAAGATGATTCAATTTCTCATGGAGAAAGTCTAATTTAATAGCTTCATGGAACAGAGAAGTGAGTCATACACATATCATCAGTTGATCACATGTGTGACCAAAATAAAGTGTAATATAATTCCCCCCAAAGTATGAAGTTGGAACATTTGACAGTTGAAATACTTTGTAGAATGTGTGTGTCGAGAACAAGGAGCACATCAGTTGGTAACCTGCAAACAATAAAGCATCTGCATAATAATATATCATTTTCTGAGGTAAGAATTCCCATACTTAGACTACAATCGACTCTAAGCATAAGTTTCAAGTGATTCATGTCCACCAAACATACACTCTGGATCCATGTCATCATGATTCAACATAGCCACAAGAAATACACTCTGGATCTATGCCTTAAAAAATCAAATTTGGACATGGCCACGAGACATACATAGTGGATCTATGTGTTAGTACAGACTCATGAATACTCCATCACAACTTGGACCGATATGGCGATGTCCAGGGTCTTCATTTCCGTCGTCCCGAAGTATGAATCTATCCATGTGATTACAGGTGTCACAGTTGAACATGGTAGAAACCACTTGATTATCGGTCATTAATGGATACCATTAACAAGTGTGAGGCAAATCACCATTGATGTCAATGAACCCTAAGGTACTCTAATACAATCTAATGAATGTGAATTAATGAGTTGAAATCAAACACTTGATGGAATCTTCTAATCAAGGGCTAATGATGTGAACCCACTGTTGAAAATGAGGAAACCTGCCATTGAGGCATGCAGGTCCAAAGGTACTAAATCATTTCTAAGTCTAATTCTCGGATAATAAGTTGAATTCGAAAGGAAAAGAATCATCACATGAGGGCCTTAATGTATCCCCCATCAATGAAACAAAATATGTAACATGTTTGAAGTAGATCAGAGTATAAAGTGATTCAGAACTGACTCAAGGAAGGTCGGCATGGTAAGAATTTGAGGATTGTAGATGGCCGATTCGATAGAAGGCCTGTTTAGGTTGAACTTCTATTGAACATATGAATGACACTACAATTGTTTTGGTAGCATTGACTCAAGGAGGACCTAACAAACAAATTTTTGGATGGTAAAACGATAGGCAAAATGGATTTCCCAATCCAGATACAATGATGAAGAGGGGTTTCATGTTCAAGAGTGACTTACTTCCACTAACACAGATGCAGATATACATTTCTTTCCCAATTTCCCCCCACCATTTCTGGTGAGTACCTCTTTATTTTTATGCAAACTTGAGGAGGATAAAATATGCTTGTAATGTAATCTCATCCTTTGGATGAGTCCCTTGGAGTATGTTTAACGAACCCTAGGAAGGAGTGGTTCGGTCCCATATGGGCCTTTCGATGGTTGTTTTATGAGTCCAAAGAAAGAAAACTCAGGGGTTTTTCATGTTAGAGAGTCTGAAAAACATTTAAAGAAAACTCCAAAATGTCCTTTTTCGTAAATTAGTTTGACGAGACTGAAAAATAAATAATCTACCACTCATCAGGCGTTTTCTTCAGATAATTTTATGAGTATGAAAAGAACAAGGTTGCTTGACAATCTTTTCATGTTTAGGGAGCTTGAAAAGATCTTAAAGGAGACTCCAAGGGGTTCATTTTTTTTATTTCCATTATGAGTTTGAAAAAGCGATAAAATTTTACTCAATTACATTCTCATAGTTTCACAAGCGTGAGAAAGAATAAAGACCATGCTCAAAGTTTTTCCTGAAAACCCTAAAAGTATATATACATCATAAAAACACGCAAAAATGACCAAAAAGGGGTGATCCATATCAAAATTTTGGTCGTCAGATATCTCAACCTACAATATCGACACTTTGCAAATTTCATTAGGTTTATGACATAGGCGAAAATATTTAAAAATTAATTTAATTAAAATTGTAAAAATAAATAAAATAGGTCAAAACTAGTTCATTTACCATTTCATTTGCATTTTCACCAAACTAGTGCCAAAATCCCTCTTTTTCCTTTGATTTTCAAGTGACAATTCTAGAGTGCCTGGTGGACAATTTCTCAAGCCATTTCCATGAGGTTCTTCCCCTCTCTCTTTTCATGGTAAAAATTTTCAATTTTAATGGTTAAAGTTTGAGTTTTTGGGCAATTTTCCAAGGGAGATTGCACTTTGACATCGTCGTAGGCCCTCCCTATTGTGAACTGCGACGATCCTAGATTTCTACATGGGTTCTATAGCTGGGGTGCGATGACGTCACACTATGGGAAAAAGGGCCCCTGTGATGATCGCAACTCAAAAACTAAAAAAAAAAGAGAGAGCTAAGAAAACTTCCAATTTTGAAATTTTGATGAACTAAATCATATTCTATTGTTGTTTGGAAGATTTTCATTGGTCATCATGCTCGAATGGAGGGAACGATAGCATGAGGTGGAATATTACTTTGTCGGGAATGATCTGGGCACTGTCATGGCACTCTGGTAGTGTGTCTTGCTAAATATTTTCAAAGTGCAGTGCATGAGGGCCCAATTGATGTTATTAGAACACTTAGTCCGTATGTGGGACATTAATGAGAAATCATTTCATGTCGGGGTGCATACATTCACCCTAGATATCAATGGAATCTACTTCTTGACTGGGTTATCTAGTCATGGCTCTCGAGTGTCACTATTGAGAAGTAGAGGCAGTGATGAACCCATGGATTATTATGTAGCACATCACTGTGTAGTTGGTACATAGAAGCATAGTGGAAAAGTTTCCATAAAGAATGTTCAAGACTTGACATTGAGGACCATTCTCTATACTATTACCCATATTGAAGGGAGTGTGTCTCCTCACATGGATTTACAAATCCATTTTTATTATGTTATCGAGTGTATGGACCCCTGGGTTTTCAACTGGTGCGAGGGCCTCTTAAAAAACATTAAGAAACAATTAACAAAGTGTAGGACCAGTCGATTGAAACAATTCGGGTATGGATCTATTTTGGTATCCTTCTTCCTAGAGAGGGTCC
>ML814151.1:189417-220718 GCA_009831015.1 Picea engelmannii | reverse complement strand
AATATTACTTCAGTGTTTAGAAAAACAAGAAGTTGATAAAGTTTTATTTGACTTGCATGATACACCTGCAGGTGGTCATTTTGGAGGTGATACAATTGCACACAAAATTTTATGTGTAGGTTATTATTTGCCAACGTTATTTAAGGATTCTCATTTATATGTTCGAAAATGTAAAAGTTGTCAAACTTCAGTTGGACGAGAAAATAAATCAACACTACCTCTGTTGCCAGTCAGTGTTGAACACCCATTTGAAGAATGGGGAATCGATATTATTGGTGAAATTTATCCTAATTCCCCCAAGAAACATAGGTGTATTCTTACAACCACTAATTACTTTACAAATGGGACAAATCCCATGAAGAAAAAGGTAAACATTCGAAGTTTCAAAAGTTGTGGTTAGGTCCTTTTCGGGTTGCTTAGAAAATTGGTCCATCTACTTTTATTTTGAAAACTCTTGAAGGCATAGAAGAGTCTTTTCTTGTAAATGGGTTAATTTTCAAAAAAAAAAATTCCTAAAAAGATTCATCAATCCTTGTAAAACAGTTGTGAAATTTATTTTGTAAATATTTTCGACTATTTCCATCTTCTTTCTTTCATTTTGTTTTATATTATTTTTTGTTGTTGATATAATATAAAAATTGGATACATCTGTTAATCAATGGTCTTTGAAATTATTTTTGGTACAGAGAGAAGATAATTTAGATTGTTTGAAATAAGAAAAGTTTTTTAAGAAAAATCAAAGGATAGATTTTATGACTAGTTTATATTTATAAAGAATTAAGAACAAGGAAAATCCTCTTCAACAAATTCTCTTTGAAGTAGTATTATGTCCCTTAAAATAAAGTAATTGATTGGGAAATAACACATCATAAGATGAACAGTTTAGTTCTCATTTCGTGATTCATAAATAAATAAACAAATCTCTATATCACCCCTCCTGTATTCTTGAAATTGATCAAATGAAATCAATAAGTCATTAATTAAAGACAAAAGTTGAAATTTTAAATAAGAAAAATGAGGATGTGAGAAATATATGTTAACTCGTCGGGGTACTGAACATGCCTGTTGGAAGTGGGTAAAGGCTTCTATGACATTAAGATAACTTCATTGGGGTACCGAATAGGCCTGCTGGCAGTGAAGCAATACTAGGTACAATGAGTTAAACTTTTCAATTCTGACATAGTGATGAGGCTTTACTTATTATTCAAATCAAAAGTTTCCTTTCCCAGTCATAAGATTAATAAATGTTCCTTATTCCCTCCAATGAGATAGAGTTAAAGAGTACTAGTACTATTTTATTTTCTTATCTTTTACAAAGTAGTCATAAATATAATTTATCTACAGTTCATAAATTCTCTTATTTATTGTGATATGATATATTTTTATTTGTCTTATATACAGAAATAGCTGGTTTCAACAGTATGTCGCGAGTTTTTGTAGAAGAAAACAACCTCCCAAATTTTCATTTTTGAAAAATGAAAATTTATTTTACTTAAATAATGTTTTCAGTTTTGATGATTTTGGACATACTCCTAACTTATTTGATTTTCATTCAATCATTAATGATATTTTTTGTTTTGGATGATAAAGGTTTTGATTAAAATATTAGTTTTCAAATGTTTTTATTCCTTATGATTTCTTCTCATTTCAAAGAGCTACAATATTTGACAAGATACAATTTTTAATTATTTATTGTTGATTTTAAAACCAATGCCCTAAACCATGATTGATCATAATATATTAAAATCCTACTTAGTTTGTCATAACTTTGATATTCAAGATCTACAAACAACTGTTTAAGATCTTGTTGTGGTACATTAGGCTTGATACAATCATCATAAATTGAAATGAAGTTAATGGAACATTTATTAAGGGTCCTTTCAACCCGAATATGAACAATATTCCTTTCCCGAAGTTGACAGATTCACGCCCACATATAGCATTCAACTATCTCTCTGTATTCATGAGTTATCACCTATGTTGTGTCTTCCTCGAAATAAGGTTTTTCTCCAAGAATTGAAACTCTTTTTTATTCATTTGCAAGTGAGGGTCTATTAATGAGGGTTTTATGAACTATAGTGTGGTAAAGTGTTGTTATTATGGGAATGATTTCTAGAGTAGAACTCGTTGTCGAGCTTATTGAAGCCCAGGAAGATTATTTTTCAACTTTTGAGAAGGATGGATGGTTAAATTTATGTGCATGTTTAATGGTCATAACACGCAGGTCACCAAAGTTTTCACTCGAAATTTTAATGGTGAATGCACCAAAATTAGGGATATAGCATTACAACTAGATGAAGAAGTAATAGCCAAAGCTACTAAATTGCCATTAAAAGGAGAATGTTGGTCTAAAACAAAAAGGTTGAAGGATATTCCTTTGTATGAAATTCTAGTTTCTCTCGAATGAAAATACGATTATAAAGGTATGCCCATATCCTCAATTAAAGACAAATGACATTTTTTTGTTAATAGTTATTAAGGGGTTTATCACTTGTGAGGGAAAATATAGCCTTTTCTTTATTTATCACTCTGGTATTTTAATGGTCTTCATGGATTATGAGTTGAACATGCCTACGTTATTGCTTAAAATCCTATCTAAAATGGCACATTTCTATTAGAGAAAGAGTCTCAGTTTAGAAATAAATGTCTTTCATCGCGGTTTAGTGAAAATTTTGATCGAATTTCAGTTAGAACAAAATGGTGATTCTTGGAAAACATTTGTGAAAATAAATCACATTCAGGTTAATTATGAAGCAGGTTCATAGTTTAATATTTTTTTGAGGAAACCCAAAATATTGTAGAATATTTCATTCTGCCTTACCCTCATGCTTCTTCTCCTCAGTAAAACACTGCGAGGGTTGCTCACAGTCAAGTTGTCAGGTTTAACCTTAGCCTTGAATCGTCTGTTTTCTATGAAGCACCTTAGTCTTCTTCTGAATCTTCCAAGCAAATCATAGTTTCCTCACTATCATTTTAATGTGACCCACCTATTACCACAAAATAATGATGATTCTATTAATCTTGTTGATTTTATGAACAGGAGGCAAGGAAGAAAAAATTCAAGAATGTTCAGAAATAAGTCTAGGAAAACCTTGAAAGCTAGTTCTCTTATACAGGTTGATGATGAAGAGTTAGTTATGAATCAGAAAGTCTCTTCCCCACACCATGTTTCTTCACAGGAACCAATTGAAAATCCTGCTAAAGAAAAAGAATAGGAAATAACTAAAACTGATCCCAATTTAGAGGTTTCCTTCTAGAAGGGTAAATATCATTCAATCGTTCCAGTGTTATAGGATAATATAATTTATTTGGAATTAGAAAATCAAATCCTTAGATCAAAAAATAGATCTTTGATCGATAGCCAAATAAGACAAGTTTTAGGGTCCAAAAAAGAAGATAAAAAGAAAGATGTAGTTAACATTAACTCTCCAGGAGTTAATGTTTTCATTAAGTCAGATTTCAAGACAGTTCCTAGTAATACTCAGTTTTAAATATTTTGGTTATTGGTATGATTTTAGCATTTTTTTAGTTTACTTTGTATTTACATTAATTTTAGTTAATAAAATAGTAGCTACAGAATTTCAAATTCCATAGGAACTCTAATTTTTGTTTTTATATTTTTTTTATTAAGTTTTGTTTTTCTTTTCTTTTGTTTTTACAGGTGTAAAAATAATGTCCTGGAAAATGCGGGAAATGAGAAAATTAGTTTCTAGACATTGATCGATTAGTAGTTTTTATTTTTATAATTAGTTAATTTAGTTTGGGGAATTAAACATTTTTGTTATTTTCCCATTCTAAATGGATAATTGTTTATAGTTATGGAAGTTACTTTCCATTTTGAATTCCTTCAATATAAAACAATGAAGGAAAACACAAATGGGGGGAGTGTTCAGTTTTTTTGGAAAGAAAACAAAGATTATACAATGTTGTACAAGTTTCGGTTTTGATACATTATTATGAATCTCTTTATTACTTTGAATAACAATACAATCAATCGATATTTGGTACTATCACTGATATTCAAATTGTTTATTTTTTTGAAATCAAAGTTTTATTTGGATTATGTGTTGATGATATTATAGGTTGGTTTAGTTAATTGCTATTGATAAATCAAATCGATTACACTTTTATTTAACACATTATTTAAGTAGTTAACATGTATATGAATTACTATTAAGATTATAAGTCTATGTTAATTATTCAATCAGGTTTAATAATTCATTTTCAGTTGATTTAATTAAATATTTGTTTTGAAGATCTATATCTTTAGAACATTGTTTATTTCACTTAGATTCATATACTATTTATAATTGGGCCCAATGTTTATATTTTTCTTTTTAGTTTTATTCTATTTTAGTTAATCTCTTTTACTTTCACTATACATACTTTTCAAAAGAAAACAAATCATCTTTCATAGTGGTAACTTTTATGTCAATTAGAATTAATTCCTTTGTTGTATATAGTTTAAGATATGTATATATCGATATTTTAGATTCGATTGATTAAAAGGTGTATATATTTTGAATTTAATAGATTAGACAGTTTTAGGTAACTGGACCTAAACCAGTCAGAATCACCACTTACAATGGATAAAGATCTAATTGGGATCTTGACTGAGCGATTTACTCAATGTTGAATATGGTCATAATTGGCCATCAACATTTTGGAGCTAGAAGGAGGTCCATATGATAATGAATGGCAAAAGAAATCAAAAAAACCAAAGAGAATTCAAGTAGATCAACTTCTCCCACAATATCTTTTGTTACTACACAATCTGAATCCCCAATTAGTAGAATTGTAAGTGATTTTTCTTCCAGTTTTCTTAGTTCTCCAGAATTTCAATAAATAAAACAACGAATAGAAGAAATTACAAATCAAGGAGAAACTTCTCAAGGATATTATTATTCTATAGGTTCTGTCATTCAATAATTAGGTGTTCTTACAAGAGAACAAAGATAGAGGTTAGGTATTGAACCTATTCAATTTCAAGTTCCTAACCAAATAAAAAAAACCATAATTAAAACTGTTGGTAATAATCATTTCTCAAATCCTTCTCTACATACATATCCTATTCCATCACCTCTTCAATCACCTCCTCGTCAACCAAATACTATGGCTGGAGTACCGAGAACGCCTTGGAGAAATCTCAGAGAAGTCAATGTTCCTGTAAATCAACATGATTTACCTAAAACTCTAGATAAATGGTTACCAAAATTTAATCTCGAATCAAGAGAAACTCTTGATAATCATATCAACAAATTTATGATAGTTGTTAACCTGAGAAGCATTGAGCATGAAGATGTTGTATGTATACTTTTCCCACACACTTTCAAAATTTGGGGATGATAAATCTTCATCTATTTTATTAGTGGAATTATCAAAAATTAGAATGGGTCCCGAAGAAAGAATCAAATATTTCAATCAAGGATTCCTTAAACTTCTCAATAAAATGCCCAAAACATCCAAGCCTGGTTTAGACATTCAGATTGATTTTTATTCCTTTACTTTACTAGTTTCCATTTCTATGTTTGTTAAAAGAGAAAGAAAAAATACTTTGACTGGAGCTGTAATGACCCCTCCATTATGACTAGGAAAGAGAAGCATAAAAGGTAAGATTTTTTTTTTTTTTTTTTGCATTATGAAATTAACATCAACACATAAATCATAACACATAACCAACGACATCAATAAGAAAAGAATTACCAACATCTCATCATTGTAATCAACTAATATTGTAGCCGACACATCAACGTAATTTGTAATGACACAATTTCAACACAACATCACATTTAAATAATGACACATAATCTACAAGCATCATGAATGGCGACGCAAGATCAAATCATCACGATCAACTGGAATCATCAAATTTTATTCTCCCAACTCATTACATCAAGATAATTATTAGATAACATAGGGATAACATGAGATAATAAATACTTTCAGCAAGTGAGATCTTGCTGTTGAGAACCGCCTAGGGTTTTCACTGTTGAAGTTCCCATGCTGCTGCTATGGTAGCCCCCGGAGGAGGGGAGCCGTTGCCCCCTCCTTCTCCTGCCACCTCCTTCCGCAAGCTCCTAGCCTCCCAAGGAAAGAAGCTCCCCCTTGCAAAATTACCAAGCTTCGTCAAGAAGCTCGATTTGATCCCCAAAATTGACCTACCCCCAGATCACCTAATGCATGTAGCAATCTCACTGTCAGACTGAGGACTGGTCAGACAGTTTATGGGGATTTGGTCGTTAGTCTGAACCACTGATAACTGGATCCAAAGAAACTGGAGACTGCTAATCAAGAGCAGTGTAACTTGCTATGCGGTGGGAAGAGGATTCTTCATCTTCGAATTCATCTCCCAGGAAGATAGAGACCTCATCTTCAGAAATGGGTCGTACTTCATGGGCACACAAGGTCTATACCTGAATCATTGGACACCAAGCTTTGACCCAGTGGTCGAAGTACCCAAGGGCATCCCCGTCTGGGTCAGACTCCCCAATATCCCTCTTCACTTCTGGAATCCCTCTTCGCTACAAGAAATCGAGAGTGGACTAGGTCAATATATTGATAGAGAGGATCCCAAAGATCATTACTCCTGAGCACGCATTTGTGTCGAAGTGGACCTAGAGGTGGGCCTTCCAGAAGCAATCAAATTAAAGGTTGGAGAATGGAATCAATTTCAGAAGCTAGATTATGAACAATTACCTTTCAAATGCAGAGGATGCCATGAATATGGCCACTTCCAATGAAACTTCCCTAAAATCCCAATCAAGGAGAAAGAAAATGGAGAAGGGTGGCAACAACCAAGGAAAGGGAAAGCTTCATCGAGAGAAAAAGGACCAAGGAATGATAAGATAATCCCCGCATAGCCCACAAAACAAGGAAAACAACCAGAAGTAAGGACATAAAAGAGTATTAGAATGTTGTATCAAAATCAAGCAGGAACATGACAGGAGAAGCCCCTAAGGAAGGCCAACCAGTTAAAGAACCACAAGGGAAATCAAATCTAGAAACCAAAGAGATATCGGCCCCAGAGATAGAAGAAGAGAAATCCAAGACAGGAGAAGGAAAGGACGTGGATACAGACATAGAGGAAGGATAGGTCTCCTCAGAAAGTGAATACGAAGAGGCAAGTGACACCTTGGTCACCCCCAAAAAAGCAGGAAGAGGAAGAAAATAAAAAAATGAAGAAATAGTTAAAGAAACATATAAATACATCCTGAATGGCTCGCAACCAAAAATCACACAACTAATCAGTGTAAGACAGACAAGGAAGCATTCCAAGGATCTTCAAGGAGCCCACGCATCCCCCCCAGGTAAATCATGAAACTAGCATCCTAGAATTGTAGGGGGTTCGACATCAAATTGAAGGAAGATGCACTAAAATATATCATAAAAACCTCTAAGTATGATATCCTACTACTCCAGGAGACCAAGATGGAAGAGCAAGACTTCCTAAAAACAACAAAAAAAATATGGAAAATAAGCCAAGGAATAGCTGAAAGCGCAAGAGGAGCCTCAGGAGGTATTGGCACCCTCTGGAACACTATGAAGTTTGACCTAGTCAATTTTGAAGAAAGAACATACTAGATCTACACCAGCCTCCTTCATAGAGAAACATACAAACAGGTAAGTCTCTTCAATCTTTATGTGCCAGTTCTATTAGAGGAGAAAATAATTTGTTGGGATTCTCTAAAATATTATCTGCAACAAAAGGATCTAGACAATATCATTATCGGAGGGGATCTAAATGTGACCCTAGATCTAACCGAGAAAAAATGTGGCTCCATTGTGAGAGACCTAACAAGAGAATGGGTAGAAGATATCATGTCCGATTGGGAGATGGAAGACATCAAACCAACAAAAGGTAAATACACGTGGTCAAACAAGAGGGTAGGCCCAGGGCACATTGCTACTAGATTGGACAGGTTCTTAGTCCAAAGCTCCTTATTACTTCTTAGCCTCACACCCTCCCTTTCAATCCTCCCACACAATGTTTCAGACCACAAACCAATCTTCTTATAGTTCTCTCCTGACAAGAATCTAGGACCAATCCATTTCAGATTCAATCCAACCTAGATCCATGATGAAGGCTACCAGAAGCTGGTTACCAAAATTTGGAATGACACAGTAAGAGGCTCAACCTTCTTTGTTTGGGAAGACAAACTCAAGAGACTAAAGGAAGCATTAAAATATTGGCTAAAAACCTGTTCAAACCCAATAGAAAATCACGAGGGAGCCCAAAAGCAACTAGGGAACCATTAGCTAGAAATGGAAAATAAGGAAATCATCCAAGAAATTTTGCACCAAGAAGACCAACTCCAAAGAAATTGGTACAAAGCCTACCGAGAGGAGGAAAATTACTGGAGACAGAAATCAAGAATCCTATGGTTGGAAGCAGGAGATTAAAACACTAGCTACTTTCACAAACAAGCTGAGGCAAGGAAGCAGTACAAGAAAGTCATGGAAATTCAGGTTCAAGACCAAAAAATAACAGATCTTGAAAGTATAAAAGTAGTTGCAGCAGATGATTTCGAATCTCTATACACAGAAACTCAACGGTTTGTAATTGAATCTAATGCTTATCCCCTCTCACTCGTCCCTTCCCTCATCAATGATGATGTCAACAAGATTTTAACAAAGGCAGTAACCCAACAAGAAATAAAAGAGGCACTTGACCAAATGGACCCAGTCAAAGCCCCAGGCCTAGACAGTTTCAGAGCCAGATTCTTTCAATATAGTTGGGATATAATCAAATCATACCTTACGAAACTGATTCGGAAATCCCAAATATGCAGCAAGTTAGGAGGAGGAACAAATTCGTCTTTCCTTGCTCTTATCCCAAAAGAAAAAGGAGCAGTCAATTTTGGTAGATTCCGACCAATCTTCCTTTGTAACACAAGTTACAAAATCCTCACAAAAGTAATAGCTACCAAAATAAAACAAATTCTCCCGGCAATCATCCCTGAAAACCAAGGAGGGTTTATAAAAGGCAAGCATATAGTGGACAATATCATCCTAGTTCAAGAATCTCTACACTCAAGCATTCGAAGGAAATAAAAAGGTATGATTATAAAGATTGATATTGCTAATGCATTTGACCGAGTTATACATAACTTCATGTTCAGAGTCATGGAAAATTTTGGATTTGCCCAAGCATTTATAAATTGGATAAAAACTTGCATTGGCTCCCCATGGATAGAACCACTAGTGAATGGAAGGACCACTAAGTTCTTTCAAGCCTCCATAGGACTCAGGAAAGGTTGCCCCCTCTCTTCTCTTCTTTATTCCATTTAGGCCTCAGTGCTAAGCTTCCAATTAGACCACTGCCAGACGCATAAAAACCTACTAGGCCTGAGGATATCCTATGGGGTAAAGGACGTAAATCATGCCTAGTTTGCGTACGACATGCTGCTAATGGGAGGGGCGAATTTGCAAACAACAAGAAAATTAAAAAATGAATTAGATGCCTACACATAAATCTCTGGTAGTTCCATAAGACTGATTAAAAGCAATATCTTTGGATGGAACATCACTCCAAGGGAAATGCTAGACATCTCAAGAATTCTGGGAATGGAAGGTTGCACCAACTGGGAGGATTTTAAATACCTGGGAGTCCCAATCTTCAAATCCAAGACAAAGGCTTCACACTAGACCTTGCTGATAGACAAGTTAAAAAACAAAATAAACTCCTAGGGAACAAGCTGGCTAAATCTTGCAGGCAAAGTGGTCCTAATCAAATAAGTTCTAGCAAGAATTCCTATCTATCAAAGCTCCTTGTTCCTTGCCCCTGTTTCGACAATCCAGAAAATTGAAACTCTGTTCAGAAGATTTCTTTGGGAAGGAGGAAAGAAAACAGGGAAAAAACTGCACCTAATAAGCTGGGAAAAAATCTCCAAGCCCGTCTTAGAAGGAGGCCTCCCGTTTAAAAACATCCATGCACAAAATCTAGCTTTAGGAGTAAAGATACTTTGGAATCTAATCACAGGGACCCCTTCCTGGACTAAAAATGCGCTTTGGAGGAAGTACTTTCGAGGTCCAAGGAAAAAGTGCCTAGATCACCCAACAATGGTGGAGAAAGGATCCCCAATCTTCTCTCTGTGTCAGAAGGCTTTGAAACACTTTAGCCCCCATCTTACCTGGATACCAGGAAATGGAAAATAGATCAACGTTTGGGAAGACTCAATAATGGGAGACCCTCCTCTAGGCCCGAGACAAGATTTAAATCAACTCAAAGTGTGGATGAAAACTCAGAATTTAAATAGTTTGTGGGATATTTCAGTTTGGGGAAATGATGAACCAAAAGCCTGGAAAAATTGGGGAATGGCTAACATACCTCCAAACTTAGAAGAGGATTGGAACACTCTGAAGTTCTGCCTACAAGGGAAATCCCCCCTAAAATAAAGGAACAAAGACAAGAGAGGTTGGGGAACACGGTCTGGAATTTACACATAGTCTCTATCCCAAACGTTCCCCTAGATCCAACAATTATGAAATCAATCTGGACAACCAAATCTATCCCAAAGATAGACATGTTTGTTTGGACCATGGTTCATAGAGGTATCCTCACTGGAGAAAACTTAAGACAAAGAGGATGGGAAGGTCCTCATAGGTGTCCCCTCTGCCTTCAAGAAAAGGAAACCACAGACCATCTGCTCCTAAACTGTGTCTACTCCAAGGAAGTCTGGCAGTTGGCCCTAGGTTTCACCCTCGAGCTCCCACAAGAAGCCAACATCCTACTCCAAAACTGGAATTCCTTCTGTCCCTTCCATACAACAAAAAAAGGCCAAATCTCCACCCTTTGGAGAACTCTCCCTAAATTTATACTCTGGAAGATTTGGCTCGAGAAAAACAACAGAATTTTTAGGGAGACCAAAAACAATCCAAATCATGTTGCAACCAATATAAAGGCCTTGTTTGGGGATTCAACCCACTACTTCTACAAATTTAAAAACTCAGAACCCCTAGATCCAGAAGAGGAACAGTGGATTAACCACTTTAAACTCAAAGATCAACAACAGAAAATAGGCAGCAACCTTCACCAGGAAATCTAGGAAATACGGAAGGAGAAGCAAGACTTTGACGATTGGAAGAGAAATCAAAACAAGCATATTTTTTTCTTTTACAGGGCCTCCAAAGGAAACCCAGGCCCGGATGGGGGTGGAGGAGTCCTGGAAAGCCCAACAGGTCACCCAAAACTCAACTTTGTCTGGGGAATTAGAATAGAATCCAACAACATAGTAGAAGGACTGGCCCTCTGGAAAGGACTAACTCAAGCAATTAACCACAATGTCCAAGATCTGGTGATAACAGGGGTCTCCAAGTTAGTAATCCAAGCCTTAATCCTTCGTAACAGAGTCAAAAATGCAAAAATCCATCACCTTCTAGAGAAAATCCGGCTCCTTCTTGGAAGTCTCTGTACTTACAAGCTTTACCATGTCCTCCGGAGACTGAACGCGTCAGCAGACACAGAGGCCAACAAAGGAGCCAACTCTCATATTTGAACCTTACAAATAAATGGAATCACAACTAGAATGGATCTGCCTTGAGAGTTGGGGGAAAAGATCAGTAGTTAAAAGGGGCACGAGCTGGAAAGGCCACAAAGCACAAGAGACAAGACATAGGGGAGAAACCAAGGTGGGTAAAGACAAAGCAATTGTCAAAATTGAGGGACGTAAACATCATTTGGATGTTGAACTCTCAGGGAAATCCATCATTCCAGATCGCACGAATCACTTAGGGGAGCCAAACCTGGAAGATGTTGTAGATAAAAAGGGAATCGAGGAAGGACCTCCTCATTCCCACGGCTTACAAAGACAAGAGAGACAGTCAAGTAGAGCTAGAGAGAAGAGTGTGCACAATTGTAGTAGTCCAGGAGCATCAAGGAAGGAGAAGAAGATGGTGTCCAACTCAGGCAACAAATGCACCACTGAAAAAAGGTTGAAGGCACTAGACGAAGACCTGTAACGCCTCAAGAATATGCTGCATCATCAACTGGATTTTCTCCAAAACTTAGATATTGATGCTGGAAGGCGCTTGGAAATGCTCGAATCCGATATAACCACAACTAAATTTGGGTTAACAGAGGAGCTTGGGAAGTTACGTAAGGAGATTAGAGATCCCAAACAAGTGTTCGAAAATAGAGTCAGTAAGCTGGAAGAAAAAATGAAATAGATGAACAAGGAAAGGAAGACTGAAAGGGACCAGCCCAAGCAGGATGACCCAAAGTAATCTGCTCAATAGTTCAATAGCAGGGAATTCTTATCTGAAACCACAAAAGCGAAGTAGGCGTTTTGTATAGAAGCCTCCACAGTAAATAATTCAGTTAGTTTTCTCTTTCCTTCGCCTGGTAGGAAGGCATAGCCTCTAGGTAGTGTAATCGTTTAAGTAAAGAAAATCTTAGTTCTTCTATAACTGTATCAGTGGCCTTGCCACTTTTTTCTTTAATGAAAAATCCATTACCCGCTCTTTTCAAAAAAAAAAAAAAAACATGAGATAATATAACGATATCTTAAAGGTAACATCAAGATGACATAAAGATACTACTTGCCCAACTTACCCTGCAAGGTTAGGACCTCCGGGACACATAATAAATGCTCAAACCCATGTTCCAATTGATTTTAACCATTTAAGGTCTCAGGGTTGGAGACTGTTATGAGGAACAAGGAGGTTTATGCATCCCACTAACACAATCAATTCCAACCTAGTATGCTAAATCAACAACATCAACGATAATCCATTTCATCAATCCATCAATCCTGATCCACAATTAAACATGGTGCTTGAGTAATCATTCACATAACTCATCATATATCACATTAAATCCAAGGCGCAAGAGAAATTATCAGTTATATTCGTGATACAAATCCCAATCACAAAATGCAATCATCCTTCATAATAAATTTCATTTCATGCAAGAAGACTAATATCTAAAACCATCATTCATGAAATTAAATTCCGTTCATGCAAGAAGTCCAATATCTAAACAATCATACATTACATCATAATTTCAATGTGTGAAAGGAGTCTAATTACTTAACTAGTCATACATCACTTATTAAAATCATGGCGCAAGTGGACTAACAACTTAATCATTCATCAATCAATAAATAATCATTGCGCCAGAGTAAACTATCGATTTATTTCACGGTGCAACAAATTCGAGTAATCAATCGATCATACAACAACTATCTACATGACTCATCATAACAAAATTAACTTCAGATTCAAGGTGCAAAGGAGACTAAATACTCAATCATTTACACATCAACGTTAATCCAAGGCACAAGGAAGTCTAATAACTCAATCAATCTTAAAATTGATATAATTTTATGGTGCTAGAGTAAAATAATTACATAACCATCCACACATTGATTTATTCATGCACACATTAATCAACTTTATTTTAATTTCAGGGTGCAATATCAAACATCTACTTTACTTCAAGGCACGCGAATAATCTAATTACTAAATTAAATCATGCTTCCACATTAATTCTAGGCCTGCACGTGTTCTGATTACTGAATTAGAAATAAACAACATCATTACAATGCACACAAGTAATCTAAGTGTAATCATTTAGGAATTAATAATTTTAAGGGCGCAATTGTAATATTGGTTACGTCCACCACCCATCGACTATAATTTGTAGCGCAAAAGTAATCTAGTTCCAAATTAACAACACATCAACAACATTAACTCACAAATTAGTAGTCTAGCTATCAATCCATCATTCATCAATAAATTCAATGCATACAAGAATAAAACAAAACATCTCCCAGGATTCATGCCTCTTCTCCCCTAATTATTGTTATTACATTATCATTATACCATAATTTACACTCATGCCATAATTAAAGAAAACATAATTCAATGTTAATGCCTCTTTCTTACTTTAACCGTATTTGTAGATTGTGATCTGCTAATAATACTACACATAATTAAATTATGCAGGGATAAAGTAAAACATAATTCAGTGAAAGTACCTCTTCCTTACTTTAATCATTACATAGTAGATTAGGATCTCCCAGTAATAATACCCATTAATTAAACTTCTGCCTGAATAAAATAAACCCAATCTTAGTAACCTTTGAGAAAAAAATAATAAGTTTGATTCTATGCAATCTATTTACGCATAACAAAATCTGTCAATAAAATTCGATGACTGCATTAAATTGATCACCCGGAACACTCCTTAAAAATATTTGGAAATTGGAGTAAGATAGGCAAAACCGCTCTATGCCAAGTGTCGAATCCTCTTAAGGGAAAGTGATCAGCCCATATATTAATGGGGCATGTGTAATTGCAACTCGAACTTACTGGTGTTATCAGAAAAATCAGTAAATGCAGACACAAACTAATCTCCCTAACTTCAACAAGAAATTAGAACAAAACAGAGAAGAATACAAGCTTCTCCATAGATTTCATTGTAATGTAAACTAGTTCAAAGAGGGACAAATAACATACATTTTAAACATCGTTTGATCCTCGCTAGTATCGTCCTTACTCTAGCTTTGGATTTGTGGGATGTTGAACTTGTTAAGAAGCACAAACCAACAAAGAGAGAGAACTTTGATATATATATTCGAGTTAAGCCTATGTATAAGATCAAGGAGTTATACAATAAAAATGGAGACACTTTTATAGGGAATAAATGTATCACTGCATTATATTGATGAAAGTAGAGAATACAATCTATGCCTTGATGTTGCAAGTTCCCTTCCAATGGCCCTTTTCTTCAACACACACACCTTTTCTCCAATTCTTTCTATGAAGAGTATTCACAACCTGACTTGGAAAGCTAAAGAAAAGCTATCACAAGTACAATCTTCAACAAAAATTTTCATGCATAAGCAAACATAGCCTTTCCCATGAGAGATACCTCTTTATATAGGATGAAATAGGGATGGATGAGGATATTAGTATGATCCCACTAAATTAGAGAAGTGAGTAAGATCCAAACCGATCGGAGGCCACCTCATCTTCCAGAAGATTCCATTCTAGAACTTTTGTGAATTTCACCTTTTCCCCGTGTTTGAGCATCGTCACACCCCAAGAATAAGAAACCTATAGTGACTCTGCAGTACAATTTGGTGCATCATGCGACAATCAAGAATCATTGCATCCCAAGCATTTAGCAGTGTGCGACGATTTCCTTTGATAGGGTTTTTAAAGAAAAGAAAGATGATTCAATTTCTCATGGAGAAAGTCTAATTTAATAGCTTCATGGAACAGAGAAGTGAGTCATACACATATCATCAGTTGATCACATGTGTGACCAAAATAAAGTGTAATATAATTCCCCCCAAAGTATGAAGTTGGAACATTTGACAGTTGAAATACTTTGTAGAATGTGTGTGTCGAGAACAAGGAGCACATCAGTTGGTAACCTGCAAACAATAAAGCATCTGCATAATAATATATCATTTTCTGAGGTAAGAATTCCCATACTTAGACTACAATCGACTCTAAGCATAAGTTTCAAGTGATTCATGTCCACCAAACATACACTCTGGATCCATGTCATCATGATTCAACATAGCCACAAGAAATACACTCTGGATCTATGCCTTAAAAAATCAAATTTGGACATGGCCACGAGACATACATAGTGGATCTATGTGTTAGTACAGACTCATGAATACTCCATCACAACTTGGACCGATATGGCGATGTCCAGGGTCTTCATTTCCGTCGTCCCGAAGTATGAATCTATCCATGTGATTACAGGTGTCACAGTTGAACATGGTAGAAACCACTTGATTATCGGTCATTAATGGATACCATTAACAAGTGTGAGGCAAATCACCATTGATGTCAATGAACCCTAAGGTACTCTAATACAATCTAATGAATGTGAATTAATGAGTTGAAATCAAACACTTGATGGAATCTTCTAATCAAGGGCTAATGATGTGAACCCACTGTTGAAAATGAGGAAACCTGCCATTGAGGCATGCAGGTCCAAAGGTACTAAATCATTTCTAAGTCTAATTCTCGGATAATAAGTTGAATTCGAAAGGAAAAGAATCATCACATGAGGGCCTTAATGTATCCCCCATCAATGAAACAAAATATGTAACATGTTTGAAGTAGATCAGAGTATAAAGTGATTCAGAACTGACTCAAGGAAGGTCGGCATGGTAAGAATTTGAGGATTGTAGATGGCCGATTCGATAGAAGGCCTGTTTAGGTTGAACTTCTATTGAACATATGAATGACACTACAATTGTTTTGGTAGCATTGACTCAAGGAGGACCTAACAAACAAATTTTTGGATGGTAAAACGATAGGCAAAATGGATTTCCCAATCCAGATACAATGATGAAGAGGGGTTTCATGTTCAAGAGTGACTTACTTCCACTAACACAGATGCAGATATACATTTCTTTCCCAATTTCCCCCCACCATTTCTGGTGAGTACCTCTTTATTTTTATGCAAACTTGAGGAGGATAAAATATGCTTGTAATGTAATCTCATCCTTTGGATGAGTCCCTTGGAGTATGTTTAACGAACCCTAGGAAGGAGTGGTTCGGTCCCATATGGGCCTTTCGATGGTTGTTTTATGAGTCCAAAGAAAGAAAACTCAGGGGTTTTTCATGTTAGAGAGTCTGAAAAACATTTAAAGAAAACTCCAAAATGTCCTTTTTCGTAAATTAGTTTGACGAGACTGAAAAATAAATAATCTACCACTCATCAGGCGTTTTCTTCAGATAATTTTATGAGTATGAAAAGAACAAGGTTGCTTGACAATCTTTTCATGTTTAGGGAGCTTGAAAAGATCTTAAAGGAGACTCCAAGGGGTTCATTTTTTTTATTTCCATTATGAGTTTGAAAAAGCGATAAAATTTTACTCAATTACATTCTCATAGTTTCACAAGCGTGAGAAAGAATAAAGACCATGCTCAAAGTTTTTCCTGAAAACCCTAAAAGTATATATACATCATAAAAACACGCAAAAATGACCAAAAAGGGGTGATCCATATCAAAATTTTGGTCGTCAGATATCTCAACCTACAATATCGACACTTTGCAAATTTCATTAGGTTTATGACATAGGCGAAAATATTTAAAAATTAATTTAATTAAAATTGTAAAAATAAATAAAATAGGTCAAAACTAGTTCATTTACCATTTCATTTGCATTTTCACCAAACTAGTGCCAAAATCCCTCTTTTTCCTTTGATTTTCAAGTGACAATTCTAGAGTGCCTGGTGGACAATTTCTCAAGCCATTTCCATGAGGTTCTTCCCCTCTCTCTTTTCATGGTAAAAATTTTCAATTTTAATGGTTAAAGTTTGAGTTTTTGGGCAATTTTCCAAGGGAGATTGCACTTTGACATCGTCGTAGGCCCTCCCTATTGTGAACTGCGACGATCCTAGATTTCTACATGGGTTCTATAGCTGGGGTGCGATGACGTCACACTATGGGAAAAAGGGCCCCTGTGATGATCGCAACTCAAAAACTAAAAAAAAAAGAGAGAGCTAAGAAAACTTCCAATTTTGAAATTTTGATGAACTAAATCATATTCTATTGTTGTTTGGAAGATTTTCATTGGTCATCATGCTCGAATGGAGGGAACGATAGCATGAGGTGGAATATTACTTTGTCGGGAATGATCTGGGCACTGTCATGGCACTCTGGTAGTGTGTCTTGCTAAATATTTTCAAAGTGCAGTGCATGAGGGCCCAATTGATGTTATTAGAACACTTAGTCCGTATGTGGGACATTAATGAGAAATCATTTCATGTCGGGGTGCATACATTCACCCTAGATATCAATGGAATCTACTTCTTGACTGGGTTATCTAGTCATGGCTCTCGAGTGTCACTATTGAGAAGTAGAGGCAGTGATGAACCCATGGATTATTATGTAGCACATCACTGTGTAGTTGGTACATAGAAGCATAGTGGAAAAGTTTCCATAAAGAATGTTCAAGACTTGACATTGAGGACCATTCTCTATACTATTACCCATATTGAAGGGAGTGTGTCTCCTCACATGGATTTACAAATCCATTTTTATTATGTTATCGAGTGTATGGACCCCTGGGTTTTCAACTGGTGCGAGGGCCTCTTAAAAAACATTAAGAAACAATTAACAAAGTGTAGGACCAGTCGATTGAAACAATTCGGGTATGGATCTATTTTGGTATCCTTCTTCCTAGAGAGGGTCCCCATTTTGTGCCTACAACATGTGGAATGGGGAATACCCTCTCCATAGGATTCTCGAATGAAGAGATGGGTAGACTTGATGGAACGCCAATCGTTACATATGGTCCAACTTTCTTCCAGCGGCTGAGGGATCTTCTTGTCATGGTTGAGGACTATGCATATGCAAGGACTGAATTTCGTGGAGATCTTCTATTGGCATTACCCGATGGTTATCAGTGGGAAGAGATAGGTAAACATTATTTTTTCATTATGTGTTTTTTTTTAGTATTTTAATTATGATTTTTTTTGTTATGTATCCGAGACTAATTAACTGCTCTCAATAATGTATATGTGGCACCTTTCAAGCCTCCAATATCATATCCTATCTAGAGACATGGAGAGATAGGCGCAATGGTGGGTCGAGGGGTAGCAGCTGAGGATCTCAAGGAGATCGAACATAACCTTGAGGGATTGACCATGAACATCCCTGACATCACCGTGGGCGATTTCCCTTGACTCTACCAATGACATATAGTTGGTGTGTCAACATCCATTGGTCGACTTCTTTGTCATGTAGAATGGGAAGTCGCTTGTTATAGCGATCAACATCATTTATGGATATGCATATGAAGCCATGGGATTCACCTCAGGACACACACCTTTTGTAGCTTTTGATGTTATAATATAAAATTTCTACTGGATTACTTGTCTTTTAAATATGTGTTTGGATTTATAAATGGTGCAAATGTATATCTAAAACATAATTATCTAATGCAATTGTTAATGTGTTTAGATATATAGGAATGTGTTGATATTCAATGTAATCAAAATTTCCTTCCAAAAGGTGAATTCTCAAGTATACCCGTAATAATGTAGGACTTCAGATGGAATGAACATTGCTCAATTGTAGCACCACTAGTTGCGAATCAAGACATACAATTAGATGATGGATGCCAAATGAAATGGAGTCAGTTAAAATATCAATAACTGCACTGTATTCCGCAATATTATTAGTTGCACGACCAAGGAAAATACCGTGTAGACTGATCAACTCATCTATAGGTGTATAGATTTCCCATGCAACAGACACTAGATTTTGAGTACAGTGGCTAGAACCATCAACAAAGATGACATAGGGTAGTGAGAATGCTAACATTTGGAAACCAAGCACAAGGCAAGGTAAGCAACTTGAAGGCAGAAAAAGAAACAAAAAAAGCACACTAGAGTATGATACACTAAAATACAAAAAACTCATGCAAAAACACTTTAATCATAGTACTTATTTAGGTAAAGCCCATTTATGGGTTCACCCAAAGGGATTCCATCGTAATCTACCAACTCATAAGCCCCTTTCTCCAACACTTGTTTAACAATATAAAGGCCACGCCACATGGGTTCAATTTTACCACCCCCCATCAAATCACGATCTTGTTCATAAAGGAGAACTAAATCGGCCTCAGAAAAAACACGCGGTTTGACATGTTTGTCATTTTGATGTTTGACACATTTCTGTTGAGTTTCTATGACTAACGCAACATCACGACAAGTCTCGTCTAATTGCATTAAATACAAGAGATGTTCTTATTCTACTATGGTGTTGGGGATAAGTTTGACAATTAGTTTCAGAGACGGGATTTCAAATTCAATCGAAAAAATGGCTTCTATACCATACACTAACTGGAAAGGTGTGAACCGTGTGGCAGATTTAACAAATGTCTGATAGACCCATAATGCTGAAAAAATCATTGTGTGCCAGCTTGACTTGTGAATCCCTACCATCTGTCAAAGCATAGTAGTTAAAACTTTGATGATTGCTTCAACTTGGCCATTGGCCTATGGATAGTAAGGGGTTGAGTTTTCATGCCGTAGACCCAACTTATTGGTAAGCTCAAACATCATGAAATTGAAAAAATGGCTACCATGGTCGGTGATGATGGCTTGAGGGACACCAAACTTAGTGACAATATGATTGAATATGAACAACACTGCAGTTTTCCCGATATTATCAAATGTAGGAATCACCTCGGCCCATTTAGTGAAATAATCCATAGCTACAATAATGTTTCCATGCCCCCTGAATGAGTGAGGGTTACATGCCATGAAGTCAATGCCCCATTTAGCGAATGGACCAACGAAAACTACAGGTTAAAGAGGAGCAGGATGTGATCAAATATTATTGTTATATGTTTGACAATTATGGAATTTATGAACCGCTATAATGAAATCCTTAAACAATGAAGGCCAGAAGTAACCAACTCATAAGATATTTTGGGCAGTGGCATACCCAGACATATGAAAACCACATGCTCTGGAATGACCATCATTTAAAGATTTCTCGGCTTCATCATAGGTTAGACATCATCGAAATATAGAATCAATACTAGGATGGTAAAGGGTATCACCAAGGATAATATATTGATGAGCTTGATACCTAATATGACGACGATCTGTACGAGAAAGATCAAGTCAAAAAGTTTGGGTTTGGAGATAAATGATAATGTATCCATACTAGATATTATTTGAACTGATCAAAAAGAGAGACTCATCAAGAAAAGAATCTTTTGCCACAATTTCTCTCTCACCTGAGGGAAGGTCACATATTAACTCGACAAAAACCAAACATTTCTTTGACTTGGCTTGCTCAAACTCCAAATCAAACTCTTGGAGAATCATTATCCATTTGGAGTATTTCCCCCCTAGCAATTTTCGTTTGAGGATATGTTACATAGGGTTGCAATCATAAATAATCGTGGTTTTGTGAAATAAGATATAATGACGAAAACGTTGAACAATTGCTAAGGCCAATTTATCCACATGCATATATTTGGTTTCGATGGTCGTAAGAATCTAAATCAAATTGTAAATAACATGTTCATCGTGCGAATCATCCTCTTGGACTAGCACCATGGCTATGGTAGAGTCCGAAGCATCCAAGTATAAGAAATAATATTGACTATAATCGGGGGTAAATAAGAGTGGTGTACAGTTTAAGGAAAGTTTCAAAGCTTCAAAGGCTTTGTTGGCAGTGTTTTCTCATACAAAATCATGACCCTTATTAAGAAGTTGAGTGAAACCTTTCTTTAGTTCGGCATAATTGGGAATGAATCGGACTAAAATTTTTGCCTTCCCTTGCAAACTTTGGAGTTCGCGTAAAGTAGAAGGAGGAGGTAAACTGATAATAGCTTCAACCTTCAAGGGATCCACCTTGATCCCATGCATAAAATGATAAAGCCAAGAAGTTGTCTAGACTCGACCCAAAAAACACATTTATGTGGATTTAATCGTATGCGATAATATTGACATTGTAGGAAAATGGCTTGTAAGTATGTTGGGTGATCTTGACGACGCATGGAATGTGTTGGTAAGTTATCTAGGTAAGGTTGTACAATGTGATTAATATCATGAAAGGCATAAGACATAACACGTTGAAAATTCGTACCAACATTCTTGAGATTGAATTGGGTGAAGTATTTGTCGAATAGGTTTAGAGTCGGGGTATGTCTTAATTTCATGTACAATAACATTTGGATAAATTCTAGGAATTTCTTCGTAACTCCTTGCAAAAACGTCACAAAATTCTTGGAAATGGGCCTTGTAAGTTTGGATCTCATCAGGAGAACATGAGGCACCTATATGAACATTTTCCACAATTCCAGGATTAATCGAAATATCTAGAGGGATGGTAGGTGAAATGTTTCCCAAGTTCCCTTCATACAAAACATCACGTGTTGGTTCATCAACTGGGGGAATAGTAATGACTGTAGACAGATTCGAAATTCGTTGGTAACTTTCGATAGTCTCAGGTTCCAGGAAGAGGATAGAATGATGACGCCCATCATCGCATGGAGTGTCTTCCATGGACATAACTATCATGATCATTTCATCGGTGTGAAATACCATGTGAAACAGATCATAAGACATATCTAAGACAAAATGAGGAGAAGGAGATGCCGATTGAATAACTTGATAGATCAATTGGACCGGACTTAAAGGCATTTGGTCTCCATAATGAGTACATTCATCCAAGCTAGGTACTATCCAAGGGTCATAAGACTCAAGGATTTTTCCAACACTGGACAAGATCATGTTAATAGAAATGAAAAAAGGAGGAGGAACATCAGGTGGGGGAATGGGGAAAGTACCCATTAATGCTGAATCCTTTAAAAGATCCAGGCCAACATTCTCATAACCAAGAGGTGTTTTCTCTATGAAAGGAACATTACTAGTGTGTAAATCAGAACTAAAAAAGGTGAGTTGATCTACTGTAATGAATTTTACTTGGTGAGGGAAATGTATCACATGGAAAAGAGTAGAAAAAATTGTGTGCATAACATCAATCCAACTACAGCCAAGTAAAAGGTTGTAATTGAGAGGTGCATCAAACACCTCAACCTCAACAGTAACCGATTTTCTTTCTAACTCAATAGATAACGTAGGAATAACACCATAAGGTTTAAACCCTATACCATTAAAATATTTTAAAGTGTTGTGTGACTCGGTAAGGGTAGTAGAGCCAATGGATTTCCAACAAGTGATGAACATGATGGAAGTCGAAGATTCTTCATCAACAATTGTTCAAAAAATACTCTTATTTTCCACAATGACTTGTATTTGAAAAGATAATTGGTGAGCGAGCCTTGGAATGTGATATTCCAAGTCAAATATTATCAAATTCATATCGGTAGGATCGATTACACCAATAGCCTTTAACAATGCCTTTCGTTGCGTAGGAAAACTATGAAGGACTTCGAGAGCCGACATCGCAAAAGGTGCATGTGAAAGATCTTCTACAATACTTTAATTTTGAGAGTCATGCGCATGTGGGTTAAATGATGACTTACAAACAATGCCCCTGGGAGACGGATGAAGAACTGTATCTAGACTAGGTTGTTTGAGATGAAGAGGACCATTGGGAGGTGAAGTTGATCAAAGAGGTTGATCCAATGGAGGTGATGAATCATCAAATTTCTGTTTAGAAGAAGAATAACATTTGGTTGGAGTAGTGACTGCAACTTCGTTCTTCTTAGAGTCACCACTACACATAAGGAAATAGGATGTGGTAGAGGGAGAAGGTTGGTCATGAATAACCAATTGGGCCTGTTGTTGAGAAGGAAAAGGTTGTGACAAAATGGAAGGTGTAGGAGGCGTCCCGTTTCCTTGCAGGGACTTAGTAACCTCTGCACATCTCGAAAAATCTTTTGTATAATGGTCTTCACCACAGATAAGACAAGGATAATGAGGTTTTCTCTTTTCTTTATCAGCAACAGGTTGTGTCTTGGGTTTATCAGATTGTTTATTATTATTTGTGTCCTCTTTATTCTTACCCTTCCCTTTCTTTTTATTTTGATATTTACCTATAGGCATAGACTGAACCATATTGACCTCAGAGGTTTTACCGGGAGAGGGAGTCAGAAGAGTAGAATTTTGTACACTAACACTAGTAGATTTGGGACTGGAATGATTGTCTTGTTTGGAATTAGTTTCAGCATGAAAAGTGACAATCACACCATCAATAGCATGAGAAGCTACTGGAGGCATTGGAGTTGGATTTGTAGACGGGTGAGGAACATCGAGTATAAATTCATATACCGTGCATGTTTGTGAATAAACGAGATCCAAGTTTTGAGTATGACTAATCGCCTGCTCTTTAGTGATGACACTACCCATGGAAACATCATGGGCTATAAGACCGATGAGTGATTTGGTAAAACACTCAACCAATAATTGATCACGAAGGGGATCTTTGATTAATTGTCATCTCCTCCTCCACTCATGAATATGATCTGAAATGTGAGTAGAAGAGGATTGTTTAAATGAACTAAAAATTTTGGTTCCTATTTCTTATCGTATCGGTAATTGGTAATGTGTCAATAAATCCATATCTAATGTGTTGAAATCATTGAAGAATCCTCGTGGAAATTCAATATACCATTTGGTAGTCGAACCCGTAAGAGTGTGTTGTAAAAGACGTAATCAGATGGAGTCATCCATCAAGGTGTTGGATGAACACCATAGATGAAATGTCATGACATGATTTTTTGGGTCTTCTCCCGATCGACCGTCAAAATTAGGAATGCTTGATGGTAATTTGGCAGGTATAAATAGCCAATAAGGAGAATGAAAAATAATATCATTCAAAATCCTAGATAAATCCGCTAAATCCAAAGTAGCTAGAAATGAGAACTGTCTGTTCACTTGAGGAAACTGGTAATTTTGGGGAGACAATCTTGTAGGTATACCAATAGGACCATAAGCAGTCTATAAATAGTTAAAGTGTCCTGTCAAATTTGGTGGAGGAGGGTTTTGAGTCAAGTAGCCAACATTTGTTTTTTGATTTGGCATGCTACCTTGGAAAGGAGCATTAGACTGAAAATATTGACCCCAGGTAGGATTTCAGAGCCTAGATAAGATTTCTCGGGATTAGAGGGTACAAAAGAATTTAATTGAGGATTCCCCCCCCCCCCAAAGGTGGTTTTTGATTTCCTTGGAAATGAAAATTCCAAGGTTGAGTTTGTAGTCCAGGTGTATACTTCCCGTAAACTGGGTTATGACCCCCAACTTGAGGTTGACCTCCAACATGAAGTTGAAAAGCAGAAGGGAAAAAATGACTTGTGCCTCCAAACTGATTGGAGCTACTTGGGCCAAGATGATTAGATCCTCTAGGTGGTGGAGGAATGCTAGGCCCTCTGGATATAACCTAGGTAGGTTTTGGTAACAAAACCACTAGTAGCATTATACCCAGGTGGAACAAAAAGATTAGGTCCTCCAGATGGACCCTGGGTATAATTAGAAATATAACTATTAATAGCATTATTCCTAGGTAGAAGTGAGGGATTTGATCTAGGAGGAAGTGGCATTCCAATAGGATCTTGATTTGTTACCTTACTTCTGACAGAAACAAGTGTAACTTGTGGGACTGTGGTAAAGCTAGTGAGTTGGAGAGGAAGGATTGTATGAGTGCCAACCAATGAAGGTTCTGAAACCATAACAACATTACTTGGCATGCTAGTAAAATGATCTAAAGGTACTGTATAAGAAGTAGAAGTAACAGGTGTATGTGATGACTGTTGGAAGCAGGCCACAGTAGAAAGAAAGGCAATTTTGGGAAAGAAGGCATGCACGAGGAAAGAAATAGATGGAAGGAAGAGATGCACGCACGCATGCATGGAATACATAACGACGTTAGGGTTAGGGTTTTTTCAACATATTGTATTGGCTGAAGAGCTGGTAACAGATAAATATAGATACTTAGGTATCATAGCGAGGATGATAGGTATTAATAGTTGATTGAGAGAGACATATATTTTGAAGATTGGTTGATATAGAGAGAGGAATAGGAAGAATTTGATACAATGTAATGTTTTGTTGTGTTACCTAATTTTGTAAGTTGTTGATCTAGAGAGGATTGAGGAAGGTAGATCTTGAGGGTTAGATCATAGGCTGAGGAGCCTGGTGCGATCTAGTCCACCTCATAATAGATCTTAACCTAACCGAGAAGAGTTGTAAAGAAGGCGATGTTGTAGTGACAGAAGGACAATAATAAAAGAGCTAAGAGACAAATATTTGTGGATGTATCCCAGGGGGAGTGAACCACGATAACATATGTGTAATGTTATTTAATGTATGTGATTCTTTATTGTCTTCAATAGATATTGATATGCTAAATGAATAAGTTAATATGTTCCCTACGTATTCGTAATAACAATATATTGCATTAGTGAGTTACAATAGAACTCTTAGCGTATCATTCTCATATCTCGCACTCAATCCTATGATGCAAACACACAAGTATTGCAACCACCCATTAAGACTATCTCAGGTGAGACAGCGCAGTGCACCTTTTGCGCTGTGCCATTGCCTTCTGGTTTACCAGGAGGGCCAATAGTTTTAGAGGATTTTTTGGAACCCCGAACAGACATGAACCATGGGTCACTCAATACAAAATCAGATGGGATATAAGTAAGTTTAACCAACAAATTTTTATGTTTCCGTTGGTAGGAAAAATAGAGGATCGAGTAGATGAGATAGGCTAAAAGATACGTAAGACTTGCGGGAGGCAGATCAAGAGAATAATAAAGAAGAGAAGAAAGCAATGATCCACTAGAATGGGATGTTGAGACTGTGGAATCCCACAAAAGTAGAGATCAAAAGCTGGCTAAGGACAAAAGAGTTGGAGTTTGGATAGAAAGATAACATAAACCCTAGAATAACACCTTGCAAATATATTGAGAAATACATGTTTACTGATTTTCATGAAGTATTTTTCTGTGACTTTCCCCACTTATTGCATGAGTGGATACTAAGGTTGAAGGATAACCACACAATGAACCAGATCCAATGGTTAGAGTGGACACCGATACAGATTGAGCAGTTACATCAGGTGAACAACAAATTCACCCGAGCAAAAGATTTTTGGCTCGACAATATTGTGATAGGATTTATAACAGAGTTTGCAGTAGATACACTAAAGTCATACAACGCAACAGAGCAAGAGTTTCTATGTGGGCCTCGAGGAAGTTACATTAGATCGTTGCATAATTCTATTAAGATACTGCAATACAACAAAGGGGTAATGACAATGGATTTGGAAAACTAAACTTCCTTGCATGCATCAGGGAAGGGGGGAAGCACTGACAGAAAGAGGAGAGATGGAAGGAGGAAAGGATAAGGGAAAGAAGGAGGAACCCTTGGACCTAATCATGATGGATGACAACCAGATCAAGAAAATCATGGTGACAAATGGAAAGATGCGTAGTGGAGTACCCTACCAATACAAGGTGAATACCAAGAAGAGATCCATAGCCGCGAGGGAAGGCTTGGCGAACGATGAGGAAGAGGTAGAGGATCTCTAAGCTGTGGAGCAGATTGAGGAAATCCTACATGCAACATATGAGAGAAAGACAAGAGATCCAAGAATGGGAAGAGAAGGAAACAATCTTATCCATATTAATTTCAGTGTGGAACCCATAAACCCATGTGTGACTAATACACCAAAGAGAACACCACCATTTAGACAACCGAAGTTTGGAAGAAGTTAGATAGTAGGAAGTACATCTACACATGGAACAACAACTAGAGGAGTTATTTCAGGCAGCACTATTCAAGTATCTACACCGCATGGAGGTATTAGTTTAGCGTTCTGAATGGAAGGACACGATCTGATCCAAAACTGAAGGTATTACTAATAAATCGCAAGTTAGTTTAATGAATTTTAGGCATCAGATCATTAAGAATGAGAAATACATAAAGCTTATTATCTGGTTGCAGAATATCAAATGTGACTTTTACTTGATGCTTATTAATGAATAAAGATATCAACCATTAATATCCATGCTTCAAATGATGAGAATATAACAGCAAAACAGAAAGAGAAATAGAGACAAGAGGTTGATAACAAAGTTCACCAATCATTGGCTACGTCTCCGGGCCCGCTTCGAAGTGGAGGACCTCTTTATTTCTCTTTAAAATGCTCAAAGTTCTCTTACATATTATCTTTGTTGTTACATAATGTGCTTCAGATCTTTTGTGAAAGACCTCATTGCTCAGATTCAAGCATGCTCCATCAAATTCCTCTCAAAAACATGGCAAAAATGCCCCTCAAAACATGAGAAAAGGCGAAAATTTACAAACTGCCCCTTCAAAACCTTGCATCCAAAAGTCTCCTACAAGCTTAAAAAATCCTGGTTTGTATAGATTTCAAGGCTTAGATGAGGAATCCCAACTTCCCTCAAGATCTGGCCTCTTTTTGGGATCAAATCCCCCTTCAAATTGCCTCAAAATCCTTAAAAAAACAATTTATGGGCGTAATATCACTCAAAAATCAATTCTGTATAGTTTAAAAACCACTTTTATTTAAAAATACACAGAGTATCCCCCTTGGGCTATGTGCACACCCTCTAAAATTGTTCATATGAGTTTCATATGGCTAAGTTCTGCCCCCTTAACCTGCGCTAACTCCTGGTTACATGGCACACTGCATGCGACCATTGCTTAATGGACAGCACCTTTCGCGCACAAATGGTGGAGAGCCCAACCCATATGGTTGTGGTTTCATGGTTGTAATAAAAGCTACAGGCTGGGGCTATGCCCCAGCCCCCCTTTTTCCACCCACATAGTCATATATTATATTTAAATATATTTAAACTTGTTTTAATAACAAGCAACATATGTGGGCACATTGGTGTTGGGTCATTTCTCAAGGCTTAGGCTTGGTGGGTGGTCGTGGGTTCAAAACCCATGGACCCCCAAAATAATTTTTGGAACTTGCCATACGAATTGCTAACAAGGTGCCACATGGATACCCATGCCTGGGCCACGTGGCACCACCTCATTTGCCCAAACTTTTCCATGTGTCCAAGTCTGATTGGATCTGCCATCCACATTTGCCCAGTCACAGATCACCACTTTTCAACACCTGCTTCTACCACATCAGCCTCATGAAGTGTCTGTGGTGATGTCATGTTGACTTCAACATTGACTTTTTTCCGGTCCTTTGACTTTTTAGTTGTTTGAGAAAGTGGTCAGAGTGTGATAACTCTCGCATACGGAGCCCATTTGAGAAAGTAAATATATTGTTGGAATCAGTGCAACGAGCCGGTCACAATGAAATTGGTTTCATCCAATTTTGAGAACTTTTATTTTTTAGTATTTTCTGAGCCTGGGGAGCCTCTTGGATCATTCCTCCCCACTTTGGAAGCTTTTGGACCACCAAAAGTCTACTTTTAATTAGGTAATAAGTGAGGGTACTGCCTCCCCACTTTGTCCTATATCATCCATCCTCTTTGCAGGGATAATGATCACCTGACTAATCACAACAAACATGAAAACTGAGATAGAATTGTTGATCAAAGTAATCATTTCATTTACCGCACAATCATCTACATTCTTTGTCACACTTTGCAGCCATACACCACTGAACAACAACAAACTAATCAACAATAATGAGTATGCAAAATAAAATGACAAAACATTCTTCCTCTTTTGAACATGAACAATATTCAAGTTATGCAGTTGAACCTTATGCTGTACCTCCGGTGACACTTCATGACTATTTGAAACATATGGAATCATCTCATGTTTAGCATCACCAACTTCATGTTTTGTTAGAGACATAAGTGTTAAAAATTTTCTTGAATTTACCATTCTTTTTAACTGCCCTGTAGCTGCAAAAGACCTGTCAGTTTTCATGCGATGAGCACAAACAATGTACTCCTTCCCATCTTTCTTGAAGCAATATTTATTATCCTCCCTGTAGAATATGTATTTTCTATCATAAAGGTAGGGCCTTCCCAAGACAATCCCACATATGTCTAGTGGCACTATATCTAGCTCTACTTCATCATGATACTTAGAAGTGATTGCAAACTTAATTTTACATTGCTTGGTTACATGCAAATTGTTATCACCACATATCCATCCGAATGGATATGGTTTAGGATGTGACTTAGTTTCAAGTCCCAAGTTATTTACAACATCTTCGCTGATTAGATTGGCTTGTGATCCACTATCTACAAGAGTATCAACTTTAACATTATGAGTTATAACCCTTATGTGGAAAAGTTCATTCCTTTTACAGTCATCATTTACATCAACTGATCTAGAAGAGCTAGTACTTGCAATAAAATTTATACCTCAGATTCCCATAGCTACAACATGTGTCTCATCACTGGAATCTGATCCAAGATCCACTTGAGTTGTCACAACTGTGGTATTCTACCTTCCATGGTTGACAAACTTCTTTGGCTTCAAGTCAGGATGCAAGACCCAACAACGATCTTCATCATGGACTACTTTCTTGCAATGCTTGCAAGTAGCCTTCTCCTTTCTGGTTGTGGCTGTCTTCTTCTCTTTCCTTTTCCCTGCATCCTTTCTTTGCCAAGTATCTGTAGAAACACTATCATCAACATTCCCTTTACTGGATTCAATGTGAATGGCTTGTACACATACTTCATCAAAATTAGATGGATTTAGCATAAGAATAGTGTGCTTAAGATAAGAATGTAAACCACCAATATATTTTAGGAGCGTCTCTTGTGTATATAACGGAATACCCAAATTTAAAGATTTCTTACGAAATATTTGAGTATATTCTTGTACACTTTGACCTTTAACTTTCCTTAAACTTTGCCAATTCATCATTTCTTGTTGCATGTAAGCTAAAGGGTAAAATTGTTGTTTTAATGCAATAACAAAATCATTCCAGGAAGAGATTGTTTTACCACTTTTCTTAAGATCATATCTAGTTCTACTTTCCCACAATATGAGAGTTGTGCATCCCATTTTGAGACTTGCTAGCTAGATTTTAATTTCGTCATCAACAATCTTTTGTATCCTGTAATAGACTTCTAATTGTCTCACCCAATTATCTAGCTTTTCTGCATCTAATTCACCATCATAAGTGGGTAATTGAAACTTTACATCTAACTTTAATAATGACGTATAAGAATAATGATGAGTTTTTTTCTTATCCTTGGAGGAATGTACACTTGCTTCATTATTAGATGATGGGGATGAAGGAGAAGAAGGTTCCGAAGGTCCACCACCTCCAACTCCTCCTTCTTCTTTTACTGAAGATTCACCTTCTTCAAATTTTGGATTCCTTCATTGACCTCTTTCATGGTAAAGCTCCTCTACCATGCCTTGCATCAATTTAAAGGCCTCGAAGAAATCATCTTCAGATTTGAAGGGACCCAATTTCCATGGCGAAGACATCTCTTGCTTATGCGGTCACCTTTGAATCTTTGTGTTAAGAGCCTCAAGTTGGCCTTCTCCTCGCTTGAGTTTTTCCCTCGTGAGCATCCAATCCTTGCAATTCCTTTCAAACCTTCAAAAAAAAATGATCTGATACCATAAACTTGATCCAAAAATGAAGGTATTACTGATAAATTTCAAGTTAATTTAATGTATTTTAGGCATCGGATTGTTAAGAATGTGAAATACATAAAGCTTATTATCTGGTTGCGGAATATCAAATGTGACTTTTACTTGATGCTTATTAATGAATAAAGAGATAAGCCATTAATATCCATGCTGCAAATGAAGAGAATAGAACAACAAAACAGAAAGAGAAATAGAGACAAGAGGTTGATAATGGAGTTCACCAATCGTTGGCTACGTCTCCGGGCCCGCTTCCAAGTGGAGGACCTCTTTATTGCTCT